>QMFG01010271.1:0-14573 GCA_003314545.1 Ramaria sp. MG151 | reverse complement strand
TCATTCGATCCACGAGATAGAATCCTTTCGGAACCTCTGTCTCTTCAGAACTATGCACTTCATTCGCTTTTACTGTAGGATTTCCATTTGCTTTCCAAAACCACTCTATTACTATTAGGGATGTTTCCGAACACTTTTACTAATCCACAACATCTATTGCTATTATTTGGATTCTGACAATGGGGCCGAGCCGAGGTTAATGGATATCGAGCTTCGGGTGGATCAAGGGACCGAGGGACCGAGGGGCAAGTTTCGGGGGTTCGGGAGGGTTCGGAGGGGCGAGTGGAGACCGAGGTTCAGGTGGATGAGGGGAAGGACAAGGAGAGGGAGGAAGAGGAGACTCTGGAGTAGAGTCTATTGTAATGGAAGGATAATAGTAGTAATAAGAATTTTATTTAAATTTTTTTTTTTTTCGGTGTGAATTCGGTTCGGTCTCAGGTTCGGGTAAGTAGGAGCAAATCAAACTGGCTCAATCCCGCTACCAGGTCTCAGCCGACTCCCGAAGACACCCGGCCCCCAAGCTCCTGATCGGCTCCCACGCCTTCGTCAAAGCGCAATTCTTCCATACCACCTGACCCTCGAAGAAACTAGCCGAAAAGTACCTCGGCCCCTTTGAAGTCCTCGGCCAACCCGGCTCACACTCGTATACCCTACGGCTCCCGGACAGCATGCGCGCAGTGCACCCCATCTTCCACGTTTCAATGCTCAAACCCTCGGTCCCGAACACTTTTCCCAACCGAACCGAACCTCCTCCACTGCCCATCAAAATCAACGGCGAACCTGAATACGAGGTATCCGAGATCCTCGACTCCAAATTGGACAAGCGTTGAAGACCCTGCAACCTCCTGTACCTAGTCCGATGGGCCGGTTACGAAGGTACCGACGAAGAAACATCGTGGATCCTCGCGACCGAACTCGGACATGCGTCCAAAATCGTGACCGAGTTCCACTCCGCCTACCTCGCCAAACCCGGGCCTTGGAACCCGTAACCCAAACCCTCATTTTTTCTTTCCCTCCCTGAAACATAATCAAAAAAAATAATAATATAATAAACAATAATCCTTTATTCCTTTATCATAACAATAAACACAAGAGCCATGCGATTCGGAAACATGTTTCAAGAGCTATTGTTGGTTTGTTAATAATTGTCTTCATTCACAATTTTCCTACTTCCCTTGTTCTTTGTTTTTCATGGTCTTCAATTAGCATACATGTGCCTTAGCTACTTCCTGACCCTCATGGACTCTTTCCCATTCACTCTCCCTTCCAAATGGTTCAGTATATAGCTAGCACATTCGCATGTATATTCCCTAGTTCAATTATTGTATGTCAACTTGATTGTTCTACCCAAACTTGCCAACTCATTGTAAAATCACCTTAAACAACAACTTCACATTTGAGTGAGCACTCCAACTCTACTTATATTAATTTAAACACACTTTGAAAGAATATGAGATCATTGGCTGTGATCGACATGAACTGCAAAGTTCATTCGATCTATGAGATAGAATCCTTTTGGAACCTCTATCTGTCAGGGGACAACCTGTTTTCACCAAATCAATGGTGATACGCCAGTCGTGGCGCTCGGGGCATTGTTGTAGGCGAATTCAGCGAGTGGAAGTAGGTCTGCCCAATTGTCCTGTTGGTAGTTACTATACACTCGGAGATATTGTTCTAACGTCTGGTTAGTACACTCGGTCTGGCCGTCTCCCTTGGGGTGATAACCCGAGGTGAAGTGAAGTGTCATGTCTAAGGCTTTACCCAATGATTTAAAGAAGTGGGAGACGAACTCCGAACCTCTGTCCGAGGTTACATGCGAGGGTACGCCATGTTTTGAAAAGACATGTAGGACGAAGAGCTTCACGAGGTCGGCCGAGGTGATCGTGTCATGCCTTGGAATGAATATCGCTTGCTTTGTTAGTCGGTCGACTACTACCAGTATTGCGGTGTAGCCAGCGGAACGGGGCAGCTGTTCGATGAAGTCCATGGATATCGAGTTCCAGGGCTGTTCAGGGATCGGGAGCTGTTTGAGGAAGCCGTAGGCCTTGTGACGTTGGGGTTTGGAGCGTAAGCATGTGGTGCAGGACTTGCAGAACTCGTTGACCGAGGTTCGGAGTCTGGGCCACGTGTATTCATGCTTGATCGAGGATAAAGTCTTGTTCTGACCGAAGTGTCCCACGAGTATGTGGTCGTGTTTGTATTGTAGTACCCGGAGCCGAAGATCGTCGGCCTCGGGAACATATATTCGGCCATTGTGTTTCAAGAATCCATCTTCGGATCGCGTCCATCTCGGGTCGGAGGTGTCGCCGAGGTGTTTTAGAGCCTCGGGGTCTGCAGGCAGGTAAGCTTTAATATCAGCATGAAGTTTTTTGAAGTCTATGATGAGGCTCGCGTGAAGCGAGGGCAGGATCAAGGATGTAGCTTGGAGTGACTCAGTGATTCGTTGAGTCGTGAAGATCGGCCGAAGATTCTGTGGGTTGATTGTCATGTAGTCGTTACCCCCCTCTTTAAGGTAGACGTCCCATCGTCTAGTTAGGGCATCGGGTTTCGCACCGAGTTTTCCCGGCCGAAACCGAATAACGAGGTTGAACTGCGACACATATTCGGACCATCGGGCCTGTCTTCTGGTGAGTAGTTTGGTAGTCGAGAAGTATTCCAGGTTTTTGTGGTCAGTGACAATGTCTATCGGGGCCGAGGGTCCTTCTAGGTAATGTCGCCAACATTTGAAAGCCTCGAAAATTGCTAATAGCTCTTTGTCATGGATGTCATAGTTGAGTTCGGTGCCCAAAAATGTCCGGGAATGGAAAGCGATCGGGTGGATCTTGCTGTCCGGGGTGTAGGTGGACAGGATGGCGGCGAGGGCGTAGTCCAAGGCATCGGTCTCCACAACCAATTGCTGATCGGGATCCCAATGCGTAAGGATCGGGGCCGAGGTGAAGGCTTTCTTCAGGGTTTCGAACGCAGTTCAGCATTCGTCCGAGAAGTGCCAGGTCATACCCTTTCGGGTGAGTCGGGTGAGCAGTACTGTAATCTCTGAATAGTTAAGAATGAAACGTCTGTAGAAATTGGCAAAACCGAGGAAGGACTGAATGTCTTTGACCTTCCAAGGCTCGGGCCGGTCTCGGATCACCTGAATTTTGTCTTCGGCCATTGTGAGACCTTCGGACGTCAGTATGTATCCAAGAAATTCTACCGTGTCTTTGTGCCATTCACATTTCTTAGCTTTCGCATAGAGACTATTTTTTCGGAGCCGTTGAAGCACTTCACGTACGTGCTTTTTGTGCTCAGTGAGTGTGTCAGAATAAATGAGGATGTCATCAAGGTAAACTACCATGCATTTATCCAACAAATCTCCCAGGATGTCGTTCATGAAACGTTGGAAAGCTGCGGGTGAGTTAGTAAGCCCGAAGGGCATTACTAGCCACTCGAAGGACCCATATTGGGTCTTGAACATGGTCTTCCATTCGTCTCCTTCGGCAATTCGGACGAGGTGGTACGCGTGTTGAAGGTCGATTTTGGTGTAATACCGAGACTTCTTTGGTGCGTCCAACAGGTCCGAGACGAGTGGTAGCGGGTATCGGTCTTTTTTAGTTACCTTATTCAACCCTCGGAAGTCTACGCATAGTCGGAGCGAACCATCCTTCTTACGAACAAAGAGGATTGGTGCTCCATGCGAGGACTGAGAGGGCCAAATGAAACTGATGTTTAAATGTTCGTCGATGAAGGATCGGAGGGTTTTGAGTTCGGACCGAGAGAGCAAGTAGATCGGGGGTTGACGCGGTTAAGTGCCATCCTTGAGAGTGATCTTGAGATAGTATGGTCTGTGAGGCACCAGAGTGTCCGCCCTAGACTTGGAGAATACGTCCCCGAAGTCATGATAGTCTTCAGGTACTCCCTCCATGTCTGCGGAGGTTGGAGATAGGTCGGCCGAGCATGCTGAGAGCTCGGTTGGGGCCAGATTGAGGCAAAAGGCCTCGGATCCTTCTAATTTACAGGCGCATGTGAACGTGGCTGCATTGATTAGGGCGATGCGAGGAGCCTCAAGCTTTGGGATGGAGTCGGGGGGTGACTTCGGCTCGGCTGTAGCAGCGCAAACTTCAGTCGTCGGATGTTCGGCCAGATTATCCAGTCGGGGTGCTCGGAAGGTAATACTGCCCAATACCCAGTCAATCAATGGATTGTAGCGGGTGAGCCAGTTGTGCCCAAGCACGGCCGAACAGGACGAGTCTAGCGAAGTGACATAAAAGTCTATGGGGAAGGTGTGGTCAGAGGGGAAGTAAATAGGTAGTTCTACTGTTTCGGTAATTATGGAGTTTGTACTTCCATCAAATAATCTAAGAGGGATCGGGTCTATGGTTCAGGTTTGGAGGTTGTGTCTACATACAAAAGTGGATTCAAGGAAACAATGTGTGGAGCCAGAGTCTACTAATGCTTTAAAGGGAGTGTTTAGGATAGTTTCAGAGGACAAATTAACTACAAGAGATGTAGGGCTAAAAAGAGCGGAAGCATTAAGTCTAACCTCTAAGTTGGCATGTTCGGGGTCAACGCAACCCTCGGGACGTGCAGAGGCCGTAGGGTTGCGGATTACTTTTTTGCCTCGGGAACCGTAGCCGTAGGTTCGGCCTTGGCCTCTGAGGGCTGGTTGGCTGCCTGCGCCACTCGGGCCTTGGCTGCGGCTCTCGGACACACGCTAGCTTTGTGGTCCGTGTTGCCGCAGACCAGACACAAGTTCAGGTTGAAGCAGCGTTGGCGTTCTTGGGGGGTGAGCTTGCCGTCAGGCCCGAGCTTACCTGAGAGGTCAGGTCCCTTCAACTGAGGTGTGGAAGGCTTCGCAGCCTCTTTGCCTTTGGTCGAGGTACCTTGCTGTGCCCTTGGGGTCGTGTTCGGGGCCAGGGCAGCCGATTTCTTGGTCCTAGGTTCGGACCTTGACGACGACTGGGTCGTTTTGTGAGCAAGCTCGCCTCGACGTTCCCAGTAGCGCTGGTCGATCCGTTGGACCAGATCTTGGAGCTTATCCAGGGTGCGGGGTTTGTCGAAATGAATCATCTTGTCTTTGATCCGCTTCAGGAGGGTGAGGTAAGCCTTCCAAAGCAGTGCTTGGTCGTTGTAGTCAACGAGTGAATCAAGGCGATAGAATTCGACGAAAAACTTGGTGGCCTTGTGACTGTCCTTCATCATGAGGTTCTCAAGGTCTACTTCGGCATCCGCGACTGTGTCGTACGGCCCAAAGTTGATCATGAGCTCCTCGGTGAAGCTATCGTAGTTTCTGAACCACTCAGGTTCAAACGAAGAGTCATCAGTAAGGTACGGCTCGAAATAATCAAGAGCCATGCCTTTGAGGAAGGACAGGGCATAGTTGACCTTGGCAGACTCTTCCAAGAATGCTTTCGGTCAGGCACGGAAATTCAGTTTGCACTGAAGGAGGAAGCCTCGTAGCTTCTTCGGGTCCGAGCCATCAAACGTATCGGGTTCCCAAATTTTCACTTTCGAGGATTCGGTTTTTTGGGGACCCATGAGGTCTGCAATCTTGGAGAGAGCCTTGGCGAGGGATTCTCCAACATTGCCGTCGTTGTCCGACGGTGGGTCAGGGTTGGGGTTGGGGTTCAGATCATCGTCAGGGGGTTTGCAATATGGTTCGGGGTCATCGGGGACCTCCTCGATGTGTCCCTCAGGAACCAAGTGATCGTGAAGGGGCATGTTTGGGTGTCAAAACAACAGAGTTGGGGTCGGGGAGTTCCTTGCTCTTCAAGCTAGGACGGAGGGTGTTGCTCTACTGATTTGGTTTCGAGCAGCGGATCGGGTGGTCGGGGTCATAAGGACTGTCTGAGCTTCGAGAGTTCTGATATACTGTTAAGAACTGAATCTTAGCGGAGGCAAAGTGAGGGTTGAGACTCAATATAGAGTCAACTGAGGTTCGGGATCAGGTTGCCGAGGGGGGCCGAGGCTCGGTGAACGGGTTGAGTGGGACTTGGCTTCAGCTTATGTGCTGCGCCAG
Organism: Ramaria sp. MG151; assembly: GCA_003314545.1. Lineage (NCBI taxonomy): Eukaryota > Fungi > Basidiomycota > Agaricomycetes > Gomphales > Gomphaceae > Ramaria > Ramaria sp. MG151. The sequence continues at coordinate 8,578 of QMFG01010271.1, read as the reverse complement.
CTCAGAGTCCTGTCCCGTATTTCGGACGAGGCCTGAGGTCACCCGAAGTTTTGGCGTGACCTTAACGAAGGGGACGAAGGAGCATAGAGATTAAGCAAGGTGTATTGGGGTATCTTAGGTGATATCAGAACTGATTATCATGTACATGAATGAGCGAATTATATATGAGAGGGTTCGGGGATCGGTGACCGAATGACTGAGGTCAGGGTCGTAAGCTATGAGGGGAAGAGATCAAACAGAAGGTATGAATAGATGAAACGTGATGGTTGGGGATTCGGGCCCGGAGGCCCGAGGTTTCGGTCGGGTTCTGACAGAAGCAACACACCCGCATTCTCATCAATTTTATCCAACAACTCTTTTTATCTATCATTTCGACTCAAACACTCCATCTAGTGAAACAATACCTGTGAAACAATCATTGGTCAGGTCCCATCATATTCTTTTTTTAGAAAAGAACCATCCTGACTATCCCCATCACTATCCCCATCTTTCACCATAAAATTATGGATTGAGTTATTCATATTCACTCAAAGCTTGCGATGACATGCCATATCATCAGACTTGATGATATGAACATTCTAGACTCTCATAACAACTCTCTGAAAGATTTAGGCATGGCTATCTCTACCCGAAAAGCCATACGATTCAGAAACATGTTTCAGGAGCTGATAATAGTCTATTATCCCTTTTCTTCATTCACAATTTTCCTTCCATCATTGTTCTTTGTTTTCTATGGCCTCTAATTAGTATACATGTACCTTGGCTATTTTCCAATCCTCACGGACCCATTACCATTCGCTTTCTCTTCCAAACCCTTTGGTATATAGCCAAACAATCCGCATGTATGTTCCCTAGTTCAATTATTGTATGTCAACTTGATTTTCTACTCACACTTGCCAACTCATTCTCAACTCACCTTCAACAACAACTTTATATTTTTGAGTAAGCACTCCAATTCCACTTTTATTAGTCAAATCCACTTCAAGGAATGTAAGATCATTGGCTGTGATCGACATGAACTGCAAAGTCCATTCGATCCATGAGATAGAATCCTTTCGGAACCTCTGTCTCTTTGGAACTATGCACTTCATTCACAGACGTTCTGAAAGCCATTCGCTTTTACTGTAGGACTTCTATTCACTTTCCAAAACCATTCTATTATCATTAGGAACATTTCCGAACACATTTACTAACACAACATTTATCCACAACCTTTATCACTGTTATTCAGATTCTGACACCCACTTCCATGAAACATCCCAGACACATCCAACTCTTCCAAACTCTTTTTTTCATACATCAAACTCTTTTTTTCATACATATATAACTACAGTGTCATGTTTCCTTAGCTACCCTTGTAGTTCTAACAATAAAAATATGGCAGTAACAACACCAAAGTGTCTTAAGTGCTCCATAGATAGTTGAAAAGCTCAACTACCAAGATACTTAAAATAAATTATGGCAAAGGTGTATATCACCCTCTGAAGTATGGTACCAATGTACAGGTCCCTTGGGGCCAGTCTTAAACTGCTCAATTGATATGTCCTCTGTACTCCCCAGAACTCTGCAACCATACATCAATACCTATTGTTGAAATCTTAACAGATATAATCCGGTCTTAGCAGTAAGGACCCTAACATGTGAGTAGAATCTACCTAAACAGATATAACTATATATAAAAATAAGCTTGTGATGTATAGCATCTAGAACTAAAAAGGCACTCGCTTCAGTCTTGGTGGGAAAGACTGAAGTGTCAGAAAGTGAAATGTAAACTGTATATACCTAGAGTGTACGTTCTCACACCCATATGTTACTGTAGCATTGGATGTTAGAGAAAGATGGACGAAAGGGGAAAATGTGATGCTTAGAATGATACATTTACCTCAACCTCAAACTTCACACCTATAACCACATTCGACAGTGCTGTCGGCCATGTCCGACTCCTTCCTTACTGCTGAGTGGATCCGCCCGTGCCGGTCCCCGTGGCGCTGCTTGTTTGCGTTCTCGAGAGATCTCGGCACGCGGTCTTGCGCAAGTTGAGGAATATACGTGCGGTGAAGACTGAATGGAGAACTCGCTGCATACTGCGTGTGCGTGGTTGGATTGTTTTGAGTCGTATATTGCTCTAGGTTAGCCGCAGTTGAGATTAATCTTAGGATATATGACACTCACAAGATGAGAGAAGGACCTGGTTTATGCTGTAGGAAGAGTAATAAGTGGATCATGATTAATTAATTTGACTCTACTATGACATACCCCTATTGCAAGAACGGTTATATTCACAGAGGAGAATACTGTTGTGACGTGAGCATTTTTTGTCTTTTACGCTGCTTTTCTACGAAACTGAGACGCACTAACTAAATAAGCATAGTAAAGGGCCCCTGCCAATGGGACCCACGTAAGCTTAAATAAAGATATTTACGAGACTAGATTAGGACCCACCGTCTCGGCAGAGGATCACCATCAGACTAGAGCTACTTTGACGTACTGTAACAGTGCTCGAGTCAGTGTCTCTGCCATGACGACAAGCTACATGGATACGAACGATGTTGTACACCCTTGTACATGGTCAATCCTAAAATAACTGGAGAAATTTCATGAATCACGCTGCGAGAAATCAAACCGACCAGAGACAAGAAAGGAGAGACACCTGATTCGAAGAGCACGATGGCAACTTAATCAAGAAACAGGATGTTGCCGGGAGACTTCGACATAACAACTATTAATCTTCGGGCTTGGACTTGAACTGACTGTGAAGGAAATTGTAATAGGCAAAATCGACTTCGTCAAAGACGACCACCGCGCTATCCAGGACAATTGGAGAAATACATTGGACGGGGCTTAGACCACGATACGCTAGATAACCGGACAATTCTGTCAATATGGCCACTAGCAATGCAAGAAATATTGCCAATTTGCTTTCTCGGCCCCAAATCGCCCAGGTACGAAGGGCGAGAATTACTTTTTTTCCAAAAAAAGAGAAGATTTGTACTGAGAAAGTGTGTATGGAAAGGGCTAGACGGTACATACGTTCAGCGATGAACATTCCCCATATTATCAGTACTGACTGTTATTATTTATCTATTTACCACGCAAAGATTACATTACATAATCTCCTGATGCATCAGTAGTGCCGTGCAGAACAAAATAACAAAACAATACAAATGCATCACTAATGAGAATTCAAGGCCTCAGGCCTCAGAATACATTCTGTTTACACTTTTAGAATCACTCGATGAACGATCCCCGAGGCTATGCAGGGACGAACATGTGCATATATGCGCTTTGGACATGAACGGCCTCCAATAGCCACCGATCGAGCCCCACATGGGTCTGAAACACTTCCAATCACCCACATGACAATCCAACTTCTATTCCTGACCACCCCTATTGTCACCGATCCCCAAACAAAGCCGATCGCTTCAATTTCATTTAAACAAGCTGTCAGAACCTGACCGAAACCTCAGGCCTCCGGGCCTGAACCCCCGACCATCACCTTTCACCTATTCATATCTCATGCATGTTTGATCTCTTCCCTTCGTAGCTTGCGACCCTGACCTTGGTTATTCGGTCACCGATCCCCAAACCTTCTCATATATAAGTCGCTCATCCATGTACATGACAATCAGTTCTGATATCGACTAAGATACCCAAATATATTCTATCTCTAATATTTACGCTCCTTTGTCCCCTTCGCTAAGGTCACACCCGAACTTTGGGTGACCTCGGGCCTCATCCGAAATATGGGACAGGACTCTGAGCTGGCGCAGCACATAAGCTGAAGCCAAGTCCCACTCGACCTGTTCGCCGAGCCTCGGCCCTCCTCGGCAAGCCAACCCTGAACCTCGGTCAACTCTATCTTGAGTCCCAATCTTAACTCTGCCTCCGCTCCAATCCAGTTCTTAACACAAGTGCCTGGAGCTTCGAAATGGAATATGTTTTTAGTACATTTTTGTGCATTCTTCCCCTGATGTAGACTGCAACCCCAGAATTGCTCCATCGCCCCAATATTCTTCTTGGAAACACAAAGGACAATTATTAGCTAGCTCTCCCTATAAGTACACTTGTAATTCTTGTCAGAATCTAAGGCAGTATAACCTCCACATCTCTGACATAGTCTCTATCTCTTTGCTTGATATCTCTACAACCCTTGCTTTGTTAACGAATCGTCACTGGCCGTTAGTCATCATTTCAAGTGTTCTATTGGACCCAGTGGCCATCTCAAATCCGCTAAGTTGCTGTTATCTCTCTATCTACAGGTCGCGTCGCAGTATGCGAACTTTAAGTGCTGATACTTTGCTCCTGCATCAGCGTATCCCCCACAATAGAATTAATATCTCGGTTAGATCATCTTTTAGGTGCTTAAAGACCGCCTCAAGCAAACTTGAAGAAAAGCCCAAAACAAATCAAATCAAATCAAATCAAATATATAAAAATTCCCATTTATTTTTCTTATTACTGACAGCCTTCGAGTCAGGCCTTTCGGGACACTAATCATTAATGCATGTGATATGAATGAGCTTACTGGATGAAGACTTGTAGAGTATACTGCATGTGCTAGAATGAACTGTCTGAGGTGAAAAATGAACTATGAAGAGAGGTTGATGGGTGAACCAAAGAATGAGGAGCATTATGCGTGCACGTACGATATAATAACATAGCCCCATCTACCAATGCGAGGTATTTCGTAGCAAAGTAAAGCACCTTGCCCACACCCCAACGCGACGGCCAGATGTACTCGATTTCATTTCCTATGGTCAAACAACAATCGTACACCTGTCAGCTGGTTAGTATCCAACCAGATTTTGTGAATCAAATCTTTCGACTTGGAGCTGGCGACACACGTACCAGCATCGCGTAACTGGCCACTTTTGATATGTTTTATCAAACCTTAGATGCGAATAAAAAACATGTTAGATGTATGATCGCGCACTGGTGCAGAACTGTTAAATAAAAATAAAAGACTAAGCAAAATGGTCATATGGTCATACACAAACTCACCGAAACAACATAATTGTCTTCGAGAATCAATATATAGTGATGGTTAACAGTGCCAGTGAGGGAAAGGCGCGACATACGTTGTGGGAGGATGATAGCGCACTTTTATCTCTGTCCCTCTGTTTAGTCGTGTCTGGATTAAATTTTCGCCGGCGGTATCGCAGCTGAGCTCTGGCTGGAGCAGTTTTGAACATAGGTAACAGGATCACTCTTACATCACTGCGGGAGTTCCAGCCAAAAACTGCCAAATAAATAAATAAGGCTTAATTATATCCAGCCATGCACTTGTGTATCGTACTCGGTCTCACGTATCAGATGAGCGTTGCCAGACCCATGAAATGACGTAAACTGAAATGCAACAATAAGGTTTGATGATGGCACTGTCTATGGCTTGCCATCAGTGTTGTACAGGGCCAGGCCGAGTCCTTGGCTCAGTGAGCCAAGCCAAGCCAGGACCAAGGCTTTTGGAGAGCTTTGGCTCGGATTTGATTTTGGAAAGCCCTGAGCCCGGACTCAGGCCGTGGTTTGAAGCGTCCAGGGGTTAGGCGCAGGGGACTTGGGCAAAGCTGTTACTCTAAAAACACTTTGTAACTCCTGCACATTAATTCAGAAAAAAAACGACTGTATAAAAAAGCTGCATTTTTTCTACTTGCTTGAGCCCTGGCCTGAGCCAAGCCAAGCCGTCTTTCACGGCCTCTGGCTCGGCTCAGGTTTTCTTCAGGCCAAAGCCGAGCCGGGCCGAGCTTTTACAACACTACTTGCCATAGCCTCTGAACTGAGGTATAACAGCATAACATCTGATACCATCACTCCATCAAACATGGCTACTTGTCCATTTTTGGAAGAGTAAATGTGCTGAGATATCGGTGGTGCTGACGAAGGACCGAAGAACAATCAGCTTGAGCAGGCTCATCAGAAACAGATGAGGGAAAAGCAACTGTAACTAATGTGACATGGCAAATAGTTCCAGTCATATTATTTCGACAGAATACATGCAGTAAATCTTTTTGAAGCAGTGAGCTGGCACCATAATTTGGCTAGGTCATCATCTAACAGTGATAAGCTACATGAACAGGTGTTGAGGCTGCACTTTGCCATAACACCATCTCAGTGATGAGCCTGTGACCCCACTTACATCTGTTAAGAACTGAAACATATGTTCAAACAGAACTCAATAGTCAAGTTGACTGAGATTTGGAGGTCCTATGCCAAGGTGAGCCAAGGTTCAGCAGTTAAATCCAATGGGACTTGGTCTGAAATCTGTTATTTTACTATCTATTTACCACGTGAACATTGCATTATCTAATCTACTGATGCATCAGTAGCACCGCACAGAATAAAACCAACAAAACACCATAAAAACAACTACTAATGAGAGTTCAAGGCCTTAGGCCTTAGGATATAATCTGTTTACATTTTTAGGACTACTCGGCCAATGATTCCTGGACTATGCAGGGACGAATGTGCATAATATGCGCTTCGGACACGAACGGGCTCCAATAGCCACCGATTGAGCCCTGCGTGGCTTTGAAACACATCTATCCACTGTTATGACACTGCAACTTCTATTCCTGATCACCCCTATTGTTGCCAATCCACAAATGAAGCCGATCACTTCGATTTCATTTAAACAAGCGCCCGGAGCATCGAAATGGAGTTTCAGAATTTTTTCTCAATGTTTTTCTTGTTCTTTTGGCTCAGTATAGTAGTGAAACACATGATACACATTTCCTACCACACCATGATCAGTTTCAGAAGTTTTAGACATGTCTTTAGTACTATTTTGTGCATTTTGTCCCTCATGTAGACTGCAACCCCAGAACCGCTCCATCACCCCAGTATTCTTCTTGGAAACACAAAGGACTATTATTAGCTAGCTCTCAATATAAGTACGCTTGTAAATTTCTCCAGAATCTAAGGCAGTATAACCTCCACACTCTCAGAACTATCTCTACATCTTTGCTTGATATCTCAACATCACTTGCTTTGTTAACGAATCGTCACTGGCCATTTGTCATCATTTCAAGCATTCTATTGAACCCAGTGTTTGTCCCAAAACTGCTAAGTTGCAGTTATCTCTCTATCTACAGCTCACATCACTGTACGTGAACTTTAAGCGCTGACTTTTGATCCTGCATCAGCACATCCCCTGCGCTAGAATTTATCTACCGCTTAGATTATCTTTTAGGCGCTTGAAAGCCACCTCAAGCAAAGTCGAAGGAAAACATCAAAAACACTTCAAATAAATTCAAATAAAATAAATAAAAATTTCCTTTCTATTTTCTTATTAAAATCCAGGGACAGGATGCTGAGCTGGTGTAGCACATAAGCTGAAGCAAGGCCCAAGGTCATCCAAACTTTGGGTGTGACCTTAGCAGATGGAGCATAGAGGCTTAGAAGAGTATGTATCTATTAGGGTATCTTAGTCAATATCAGAACTGCCATCTAGTGTACATGGCAAGGGACTTATATATGAAGAGAAATGGGGATTGGGGACAAAATGACTGAGGTCAGGGCCATAAGCTAATAACAAACAGATCAAATGTGGACAGGAATAAATGTGAAACAAGTTTGAGACAAATAGAGCTTTGAACCCAAAGGTCCAAAGGCATCAGGTTCAGATCAGGTTCTAACAACATCTCAACTTCTGCTCTGAAGCTGAGATGTGAGTAAATAACTTATGATGAAAAAACAATTGAAAATAATTATGTGAAGCTAAGACTGTTTTGATAGTTTTAGTTCCCTTCAAAATTTCCTCTCAACAATAAATCTATATTATTCTAAAATCCCACAAGATAGTACCTCCCTTCAATCCAAGAATGACCATTGTGGTCTTATACACTCCCATAGATCAAGAATATGATGGTTACTCAGATGGGCATTCTACAGACATTTTACTACCTTCAGTCCAAGAGTAACCATTGTGGCCTTACACACTCCCATAGTTCAAGACTATGATGGTTACTCTCAGATCCCAGAAATACCACATGTGGTCAAGATGTCTGTCTTTCCACCCTAATTTGTGTTTTGACAGGTTGCCTGTCCCCGCTTGTACAGCCTTAGAGATTCTGCCAGCTACCAGTTTGGAAAGTTATGTCTAAATTGCTGAAGGTGTTTTGTCAGATGGTGGGCCACTAGCATAAGAAGTTTGTATGAATTTTTAGATTAAAAGTAGTTACAAAAATCCTACATTATCTTGCAACTTCCAGACTTGTAGAACTGTGTCACGATCACAATTTGGACATTACATTCACATCGTCCTCATTCCAAACAATTCCTTCCGAAGCATTTCGTCCAAAGTCCGAAGCAACATACTCACATTCCCATCAATTTTATCCAACAACTCTTTTATCTATCATTTTGACTCAAACACTCCATCTAGTGAAACAATCCCTGTGAAACAATCATTGGTCAGGTCCAATCATATTCTTTTTTTAGAAAAGAACCACCCTGACTATCTCCATCACTATCCCCATCTTTCACCATACAATTATGGATGGAGTTATTCATATCCACTCTGTCAGAATCCAAATAATAGCAACAAATGTTGTGGATGAATGTTGGGTTAGTAAATGTGTTC
>QMFG01010237.1:0-18280 GCA_003314545.1 Ramaria sp. MG151 | reverse complement strand
GATTGCGGAGAGGCAAGGAGACAATACATAGTAAAATTGTTCCTGTCAGACATATGATGGGTACAGCCTCAGTCCAACATCCACTTATTGCCACATGCAATGTAGAAGTAGGTTGTTTTCAACCGAGAGGGGGGTCGGATGTTTCTGCTATGACTGCACTGACTGCAGTGTTTTCATCACTTTCCCCTTCCCCTTTCTCACCTTTGTGCTCTTTTTGGTTCCCCCTTTCTCTCAGCCTGTGTCTCTTCACAAGAGAGGCCATGCTGTTTTCATCAGCATTTTTCTTCCAAATCTCCAGTTCTGCCACAGTAATTTCACTTGTCTTTTGAAGATTTTGTAGCTTTCTTTATGGTACTGACACTAGCGGACATTCCTTGGCATAATTCTTCTGGCAAATTACGGGTTTGCCGACTTGAACTAGTGGCAGTGTTGACGGTGAAAGTCAATTATAGCAAGAAGGTCTGCTTGACCACTTGATAGGTGTCAGGGAGCAATTGGAGAAGGAGAACATGAAGTGAGTTGCTGATAAGGATGCCAGCAGCAGTGATGCGGGCACGCAGTTCCGACTTGGCGTCGATCTGCTGCGTTAGTGGGGCGTCGGTGAGGATCTGGGTGGCTGTGTACTTTTCAAAGTCCACGTTCGAGTGCCGTACTGGGCTGCAAGAGCGTCCCAGTTGTCCTTCAAGCTTTTCTTGATGTCGAGTGGCTGGAATATGGTAACATCGACTGAGAAAAGGATCAAAGGGAGATCCTGCGGAGCGCGTTTCTCGTAATCCTCTAGTTTTGCAACGTTGGTGGGAGGGGATTCAGTATCCTCAGCGATACTGGTGCATTGAGGAATAGAATGAAGTGCTGTTCTAGCCGAAAAAGACCAATTTTCCCAGTTCATACCATCGAACGTCGGGACTTGTTGAAGCAGTTTGGCAGGTGTAGACTCGGCAATTGTCGTTTCAGAAAGCGAGGTAGGTCGTAGAAAAAACTGGCTAGGGGCGCAGCGGACGTGCCTGAGCGTCGTGCAAGTACAAATAGTCACGTGCCTTGGTGTTTAACCAATGCGGACAAACAATGTCTCTAGAAGAGGCACAAAGCATCGCGTCCACATTCTTTTTATGTCCCATCCACAATAATTCAGCATATAGGACCTAGTCCTCGCACTTTCTCACGGGCGCACTCGATAGATACATAGTTCATCCATCTACGCTTCGAGTTGCTCTGCTCTTTTTTGCACCCAACCTTTCCACTTCCCTAATTTGTCGTTTCCATGTATATTCGCTTCCACCGGTTTGAGTACGGGCCGGGTTCTGTCCGGCTGCGCAAGAGAGTAGTGTCGATAGCAATAGATTCCTTGCTCGCCTATATCAAGCACGACCAAGAGAGAACCTAATGACCACTTCAAATGACATCGTTTTTACGACATTGTTTGGCTAATCAAGTATGAGTAACGCGGAAGCGAACAATTCTTACTTTTCTAGTTCTCACTCCATGTCATTAGCAAGAAAAGCCGCTACTATTGCGGATATACGGCGCTTCTTTGCCTCGGCAGTGTTCGTTATGTTTGTTTTTTCCCAGTCCCGTGGGCCGGCGCGTACAACTTAGATTATCGCTAGTCTCAGTGGAGTACTTGAAATCAGACTCCATGTCAAAATACCTCTCAATCAAATATCAATCACTAGCACTTCTCAATCCTGGTGTCCTATTCCCAAGCGTTGAGAATCATTTTTAATTAGGACTTTGACAGGTGTTCAATACTCCTTTAGGAACGGACAAACCAATGACCCAAACCCGTGCTGGCGACGAGCCCGCTCATTTCAGTAGTGGAAGAGGCGTTTGGATAATCATAATGTTTCTTGCAAGTTACCCTGTAATTGACCAGCGAATTCTCCTTACTTTTTCCGAGGTCTCACTCTATGTCATTGGCAAAAAGCAAAAACAAACGCTACTATTGCGAATACATGGCGCTTCTTTGCCTGGGCTAGACCTGCCCAGCTCCACGCTGTTTGCAAGGCGCCAGTTCATTAGTGTATTTTTTCCCAGTTCCGTGGGACATCGCGAGTATCTGTGCCCTACATCAGAACCGCTACGTTAAATACTTCCTTATCTCCCATGAAGCTCGACTAAAAGGAATGTCCTTACAACATAAAAAGGCTATCTCCTCTCACCTGGCTAACATCTCACACACCAACACCCTTGATTTTTGAATGCTCGCTTTACCTTGGACAGTATTTACCTACTTGGGCATTGCCCTTGTGGCAGTAACAGCCTTTCAGGCCCTCCGGTCACTCGTCCGACCGCGTATCCCCAAAGGTACCGTTTGTTCTTTCAAAATTATGGCTAAATATCGCCTGAATCCACTGCGTAGGGCTACGTCTACCACCTGGACCTCCAGGAAAGCCAATTGTTGGGAATATCTTACAAATGCCCACACAGCAGGAATGGGTGACTCTCGCACAATGGGCGAAAGAATATGGTAGACCTTTTTTACTCCAGATGAAATATCCTCTGATGCTCCAAGCTCTCAGGCGAACTCGTCTGTTTGAACGGTTTGGGGAAAACCATACTAGTGGTAAACTCTCTAGACGTTGCAGATCAACTCTTCGAGAAACGGTCGTCAATTTATTCTGATCGAGGTGATTTACCCATGGCTAAGGACTTGTATGTGTAGAAATTTCACGTCTATCTTGCTGTTCCTAACCATGGTAGAATGGGTTGGGATTGGATCACGACTTTCTTGCCCTATGGAGAACAATGGCGTAAACACCGCAGGGTGATTCAGCAAAAGTTCCATCTTCGTGCCGTCATAGGATATCAACACATCCAACTCAAGCATACACGGTCCACAGTTCCCTTTATTTTTAGCGATGGATATTTATTCAATTATAGGGAGTTACTTCGACGACTCTACGAGACCCCCGATGACTTCGTTGGACATCTGCGACATACCGCTGGAGCTGTCATCATGGAGGTATGCTACTAGCACACTATCTGTTGACCCAGCGCGTTAAACTCAATTTTCAGGTCGTGTATGGGATTAAGGTACTTCCCAAAGGGGATCCTTACATTGAAATAGCAGAGAAGGCTTTGGCTGCTCTCTCCGTGGCGACAATTCCGGGGGCTTTCCTAGTCGACACGCTGCCTATATGTTTGTTACACACTTCCACTGTACGCTCGAATCTGACCAAGTCTTGTCAGTGAAATATATCCCGGAGTGGTTTCCTGGAGCAGGATTCCAAAAAAAGGCTAGACTTTGGCGAAAGTTGTCGGTAGAAATGAACACTGCACCATTTGAAGCTGTCAAGCAAGCTCTTGTCAGTCCATTTTTCTTCTTCTTGGTCGTCATACTAAGAGTCCTTAGAATTCCAGAACAGCGGAACCTTCTTTCACTTCGTCGCTATTGGAGGAAAATCTGTCGCCGGAACAGGAGGAGGTGATTCGTGGTGCCAGTTCCACTCTTTACGCTGGAGGATCTGACACGGCACGTGCCTCGTATTTCTCTGTTCTGTTTGGTTCTAAATAAATTCATCATAAATTCTTTTAGACAGTACTTACACTCCATGTATTCTTTCTGGCGATGGTTCTTTTCCCCGAGGCCCAACGAAAGGCACAGGAGGAACTCGACAAAGTGGTAGGATCCCATCGGCTTCCGAATTTTGAAGACAAAGAGAACCTCCCCTACATTGACGCTCTTTGCAAAGAGGTTTTACGTTGGCACCCTATCTTACCTCTCGGTGTTGCACACCGTGTCACGCGAGATGACGTCTTCAAAGATTATTTCATACCTGCGGGGACTATTGTAGTGGGAAACCCATGGTAATACGATCATTGACGGTATAATTTTTGAGTTGGACGCTTATGTGGTTTCACAGGACAGTGCTTCGTGACGAGGCAACGTATGGCCCTGATACTCACAGGTTCTGTCCCGAACGTTTTCTCGCTCCTGGAACAAAAGACCCAAATGCCGCTTTTGGGTATGGGAGAAGGTAATTTTTTTTAGTATAATTAGTGGTGTTTTCTCGTTAATGTCGCACTGGGATAGAATATGCCCCGGTCGACACTTCGCAGATTCCTCTCTATACCTTGCTATGGCTTCCATTCTAAGCGTATATAATATCACCCCTCCAAAGGACAGTACTGGCAATGTCATCCCGGTATACGCCGCTTTTGAATCCGGGTTATTGTCGTAAGTGCTTGACCATTAAAATTGAGTATGCAACAGTCAGGTGCATTGTTGACCGTTCAGTCAACCCGTGCCGTTCGAATGCACGATTTCTCCACGGTCGGATACTGCCGAACGACTTATTCTTCAGGAGAGTTAGTTAGCAAGCCAGATCGGCAAACGCAACTTTGGAATGCAGTATGCAGATTCCCCTCTCACTTTAATGTCGCTAACTTGACCTTTTGAAAACCGAAAGCCTGTAGGCTGTAACGGTCGTGTTGCGGTCGCGGGCTACTTAGTCTCCAGAAGTTTCTTCACGTGTATCTAAAGTAGGAACGCAACTACTTAGTTCCTCGCTAACTCAACGCCAGCAGTAGATATTACACTTAATTCCCTAAACTATCACTAGTCTTCCGTAATTTTTCTCCCTCTCTTCCTCTCTCTGTCGGGTCCATTACAATTTGACTGTGCCACTTCCAACCGATCAGAGCCGTTCGTGCGTTCGCACCCGTTCTCTTCGAATTCTGTTCTTCTCCCTCATGTCCATTCCCAGCGTTTCCAGGAACAAGTTGGACTTATACAGCGCAAAGCTATGGTTCAGAAGGATTTATGGATATATCCTGGTCTTTCGGTATCCATATGCCAAGCGATCCCGCAACACACATGACCTGTTGTGAGGGTATGTCATGTATAGTATGTGATCATGAGTGATGACCAGAAAATTTGCAAGATTGTACACTATGATATACAGAGATCCTGTAATGGTCATTCATGAGAAAATAATTTGGAATTCACACATCACTTACTATTATGGAAGATGATCAATCATCCACGATCGTGGCTGACTACCCAAAATCAATTGATATTAGTGGTAGTAAATTTTCTTCAGTGACGTCAGTCATATCGACACACAAAGAATGCCTTTTTACAGAAACTTTTTGATTTTTCCCACAGAGTCTAGTGCTTCTTCCGGAGAGAAAGTGAATCAAAGTGCATGTTCGATGTTATCTCTTCTCACAATGCGGAGCAAAGATCAAGCATCAGCGAAGTCTGAGTCGTTTATTTGAATTCGAACCGTATATAGGCATCCTTGATTAGCGCGCAATGCCAAATTATGGATTACCAATTTAGGCTGGGCTAGTGAAGCTTGACACTGATGTGCTATTCCTTAACTATGAATGATCACATTAAGGTATGTTACATAAATTCAAAATTTTAAGCATGGAAACAGGGAAAACTTTACAACGGATGATCCAAACCCATCAGGCTAGTGTCGAGCTCATTTCAGCGGTGAAGCGAGACGTTCGAAAAATCAAATACGATTCTTTTTCAAATTACTCTTTAACTGAGCATAGCAGAATCGTTGCCTCTTCCAATTCTCACTCCCTGTCATTGGCGAGAAAACCCGTAGCTATCGCTTATCTTTCGGTGATATCGCGCTATGTAGTGCTTCTCTGCCTCGCTAGACCTGTTCAAGTAAACGTTGTTCGCATGGCGGCTGTCCGCTGAGTACCTTTTGCCCAATCACGTGGACTAGATGGTACAATGCGGGACATCACGGGTGTCAGCCGAAAGTATCAGATCAGAACTTTCCATGTAAACATACTTCTTTATTTCCCATGAACTTAAATGGAATGGCCCTTCAGCATAAAACGACATCTCTCAAGCAGTCAACATTCCCCCAGACATCAACATCTTGGTTTTAAATGTTCGCTTCATCTTGGACAATATTTACCTACTTGGACATTGTCCTTGTGGGAGTGCTAGCCTTTCAGGTTCTCCGGTCACTCATCCGACCGCGTATCCCTAAAGGTACTGTTGTATCTTCCAAGGTCGTGGTTAAAAACTGCTTGACGCCACTGTGTAGGACTACGTCTACCACCGGGACCTCCAAGGAAGCCAATCGTTGGGAATATCCTTCAAATGCCCAAAGATCAGGAGTGGCTGACCCTCGCGAAGTGGGCGAAAGAATATGGTACACCCTTTGTCACTCCACCAGATGAAATCTCTTCTTTGATGCTTCAAGCTCTCAGGCGATCTCGTCTGTTTGAGCGGTTTGGGGAAAAACATACTAGTGATAAACTCGGTAGCATTGGCTGACGAATTTTTCGAGAGACGATCGTCAATTTATTCTGATCGAGGCGAGTTCACTCTGGTTAACGACTTGTACGTGCTCCATTGTATCGTCAGTATTTCTCTGATCATGACGTATGTAGAATGGGCTGGGATTGGGCTACAACCTTCATGCACTATGGCGAACAGTGGCGTCAACACCGCAGAGTAATGAATCACAAGTTCCAACCTCGTGCTATCATAGACTATCAACCCATCCAACTTAAACATACACGGTTCACCGTTTACCTTCATTTGAAGGGACGGATATTTATTGAATATTTTTAGGGAATTAGCTCGACGGATCTACGAGACCCCCGATGGCCTTGTTAAACATCTGCGACATCACGCCGGAGCAATCATCGTGGAGGCATGTTCCTAGCGGCTTTCTTCCAACTACTTCTGTTGACATATCCCGATAAACACTTTTCAGGTCGTGTATGGGATTAAAGTACTTCCCAGCGGGGATCCTTATGTCGCAACAGCAGAGGAGGCTATGAGATCTCTCGGAGTAGCGGGGAACCCTGGGGCGTTCCTAGTCGACACTTTGCCTATATGTGCGTCACTCACTCACCTTTATGCTGGCAACTGACGAGGTCTTGTCAGTGAAGCATGTCCCGGAATGGGTTCCTGGGGCAGGATTCCAGAAAAAGGCTAGAAATTGGCGAAAGTCTGCAGTGAGGATGAACACTGCAGCATTCGAATTTGTGAAGAAATCTGTTGTCAGTCCATTTATTCTTCTCACTTGTCGTTATCCTAAGGCCCTCTAGATTGCTGGGACAGCGGAACCTTCTTTCACCTCGTCGCTACTGGAGGATCTTTCCGCTAAAGACAAAGCGCCTCTCGGACTAGAGGAAGCCATACGTGGTGCCGGATCCAGCCTTTACGCCGGGGGTGCAGATACGGCACGTGCTTCGTAATTTTTTGCTTGATTATGTTCTGAATAAAAATTTTAATGCATCCCTTCAGTCCGTACTTACACTCCATATATTCTTTCTCGCCATGCTTCTTTTCCCCGAGGTCCAACGAAAGGCCCAGGAGGAGCTGGACAAAGTGGTAGGGTCCCATCGTCTCCCAGATTTTGGAGACAGAGAGAGCCTTCCCTACATCAATGCTCTCTGCAAAGAAGTTGTACGTTGGCATCCCATCGTCCCACTCGGTGTTGCGCACCGTGTCACGCAAGACGATGTATTCGGAGATTATTTCATACCTGCGGGGACTATTGTAGTAGGGAACTCATGGTAATCCCATCATTGACGGTATTATTTTTGAGTTGGACACTTATGTGGTTTTACAGGACACTGCTTCATGACGAGGCGACGTATGGCCCTGATACTCACTCGTTCCGCCCCGAACGCTTTCTTACCCCAGGAGTAAGAGCCCCGACTGCCTCTTTTGGATACGGCAGAAGGTAAAACTTTTGATATAATCAGCGCTTTTTTTCTTTTTCATATCACATTGATATAGAGTATGCCCTGGTCGACACTTTGCAGATGCCACTCTATACATTTCTATAGCTTCGACCTTAAGTCTATTTAATATCTCCCCTTTAAAGGACAGCACCGGCAAGGACATCCCTGTGAAAGCCGCTTTTCGCTCTGGATTCTTATCGTGAGTGCTTCATTATTTCGTTTGAGTATGCAACAATCAGTGAATTGTGGACCGTTCAGTCATCCTGAGCCATTCCAATGCGCGGTTACTCCACGTTCGGATGCTGCCAAAGATCTTATCCTTCAGGAGACTTAGTCAGTATTCAGAGAGGTAAGCCGAACTTGAGACTGCAAATCCATTTCTTATTTTGATGTCGCTAACTTGGCCTTTAAAAGCTGAAAGCCCATCCCTTGTCACAAATATAGGGATTGAATACTTGAATAGATTTCCAAATCTGTACACGAATTGAGTTTTAGATACCTTCCTATGGATATTTCCTGGGCTACAAGTCGTATCTAGGATGCATGCATAAGACAGTCCATACTAAAAGCTCTTCAACTGATATCAACGGCGGAGATCCTCTTCGCAAAGGGACCGCGACGAGGTCTGAGTGCAGGCAGAATGGGAGGAGTGAGACCCGTCTCTGACTCGCATGCTTCAACCAGAGACTTGATATCACCGCCACGATTGAAAAGTTCAACTTCTAGGGCCTCTTTTCCTTGACTTCTGTTCAGCCTATACATCCTTGCACCGCCGAGCTCTTTTCGTAATGCAGCTGTCTCGATCGTGTCAACTACAATTGGCCCGGTATCGTTATGGTTTGAGAGAACTACCCCGTAGAAATTGCGCGCCGCTCCCGAGGTAACAAGCCGGCGTTCAACTTCTAGTGCGACCAGTCTTCAAAGCACCCGGCTAGTGAGCATCGACAGGTAAGTGAAGCATCGAAGAGATCATCACCCTGGATCCCGCTCGAGGGGGTTGCCCTTCCCACCACCACCCCATGTCTCCCAACAGAGCATATCTCCAGGCTCAACCATGATGCCTTGAGCTTTCGCGCCGCACACCAAACGTTCGCCAGACGTCCTGTTGAGGACACGCCGAGAACGCTATTATAGACCTCAAATACTTATCGTCACTCTGAAACTAGGATGACCTTCCTTTCCTGGTTCTCCCCCATTCACTCCCCAAGGTTTCGTCAACCAACGGTCTGCCATGAGGTGGATAATTGGAACTAACTTTGCCGAATGCATTGAATTTCACACACCATCATGAAGAGCAACTTCGCCATAAGCTAGGAATCTGTAGTGGATACGAATCCCATTTCCACCTCGATAGAACCCTTGTCATTGAATTGAGATGCTCGCTTAAGTCGTCACTAAATGACAAAGACATACCCGCCCCTCCCGAATCCTCCACGAGTTCGTACTTCTCAATGACGAGAGGGAAGTACAGTTCCAGATATTCACAGGGAACGGATTGCATCGATGGCCCTTATCCATATCTTAGTACGTCTCGCAATCTCGAACACTGGTATTCTTACAGAGCGAATGGCCATCCGGACCGTCTCCTATGGGTCGAGCAGGAATACCTATTCGAAAAAAAAATCAGTCAAACAACAGATAGCCATAAATTACATGCCTCCGGTTGATATTTGATACAGCAGAAAATATTCCCCTTCGTCAGTATATCCACTGTAATCTGTCACATGTGTGCATAAATGTACACATTCAGTTCTTCTACACTCACAAACGTGGGGGCTATCCGAGAAACCAGCCGCGCAGAGGAAGGCTGGGTTACGAATGCCAAATAGCGCAGCGAGCACGTCCATCACACGCCCTATTGCATGAGTTCGACATGACAAGGGGGCAGGCCTTATAGGGCTCTGGATCAGCACCAAGTCAGTAATCAAGAAATATGTTGAAATGCACAACAGTCTCCTACCAGGAGCGTCCCCTCTGGAATATGGACTTCGATGAGATCATGTGCTCCATCGTTGACAACGATGCTTGGATCAAAGACACTGCGGAAAATATTGACTGTTCACTACGGAACTGAGAGACACTAGCTTACGTTGTCAAGTATATACTTTGGTAAACCCTCTGTCATCGACGGGAAACTAATCAGAGAGGCATAAAACATACATGACAAACATTTTCCACATGGTGGAACTGAGCAGGAAATTGATGCTCGTGTCGGCCTGCGGATCTGTCCCTGAAAAGTCGAAGTGTAGTTTTGTCACACCATGTTCATCATCCTGTTTATACACTACGGCCTAGTGAGTCGAACTCTACTTTACGGCTTCGAGTTAGAACCTACTGCGACAACAGACTGTATAGGGGTCAACGAGCCGTTAAGAAGTTTGGCTCTCTCAATACCGAACGTACTTTTCCATGGACCGCAGTTCTCGCCATCATCTAGTGAGAAGCCTGGTCTTGAATTGCATCACAAGATCTGACAATGAAAACATACCATCTATGTAGTCTTCGAACTGTGTTCCTTCAAATGGTATCTCTGTCTTAATGAGATTGCCTACGGCTCGCTTATTGCGCTCCAGAAGAGCATCAAACGATCGATGATAAACATCCTTGCCTGAAAATTCAAGCATGAAGTCAAGACATTTCATTCCATAAGTAGTTGCCGATCTCACCGAAGCGCTTGTACAATTCAACCATGCGCGCACCGGCTATGTTGCATGCAGCCATTCTGGAAACCGTTAAACCAAAGAGAGAATGGTTGTGAGAAAACTCACAAGGCATGTATGTCAGTGCGTAGATAATGTGGAAGACGGGTGTTTCGGTAACAGATCTTGCTCAGTCAATTAGTGGATACGTGCGGATGACTGCTTGCAGGGTCTATTCTAACCTCGAGGACTGCCGCATTCTCCACACCACGCGCATAAACTTTTGTGGGTGGTATCTATTTAAAGTAGTATCACAGACAATAGGTTCAGGCGATCGGGTTGCAGCGTGCTCACTTGCAAACCGTCGGAAAAAATATCCTTGTTGTGAATCCCAAGACTCCCTGGAACGGCTCCAGAGATATCGGAAACATGGCCGACTCCCATTTTCTAAGCGGTGTTCAAAATAAAACACATTGGAAAACTCACAGTTGGCGGTCCAAGCGATCCGTTCGCCGTCACAGAAGACAGGAACCAAAACCAAGATGTCATTGAGATGTGAGATTGCTCCGGATACAGCATAAGGGTCGTTTGTCATAAAAACATCACCCTCCTCGATGGTACCAGCCCAACTTTTAAGAAACTCTGGAACAAAGCTGTTTTGTAGGGGGAGATATAGA
Organism: Ramaria sp. MG151; assembly: GCA_003314545.1. Lineage (NCBI taxonomy): Eukaryota > Fungi > Basidiomycota > Agaricomycetes > Gomphales > Gomphaceae > Ramaria > Ramaria sp. MG151. The sequence continues at coordinate 7,287 of QMFG01010237.1, read as the reverse complement.
AGGTGACCGCATTATGAATGCGATTCACCTTCCAAATTGTCCTGCCAAAGGGAAACCGTTACTTTCAGCAAGAGAGTAGAATAAAGTATACGAACCAGCCATCATGAGACCAGCGGGATTGGCGATCATTGGGAAAGCATCTCTAGATGGAAGTTTTGGATCAATCTGTCCTACGTCGATCTCGGGGAGTCATTCATTGAAGCACCTTTGTTCGCGTATGCTGCGCAAAATAACGAGATGAATAAAAGAGCTCTTAAGATCAACCATTTGTCTCACCCTGGAGACATAGCGCACTTCGTTATCAGGACTAACCCTCAGTCGTCAGCCGGTATTTCTTAAAAAAATTTGGTTAAGAAGCCCACCATCCATCTCAGCACGAGCACTTGCCAATGCCGACTCTATGATATCCACAGTGACTGGATCGAGGGGTTTAGCGATATTGGAAGATATCCACGGCGCCTCCATTTCTTTGTTTGACACTGGCCAAAGAAGAATGTTGCCAACAGCGTCTACCTCAGCACAATAGTCGGGATGGACTGCGGTTATTGGGACCTCTAGATGAGTGGTCTCTTAGTGACCACAGAAACACACCTAGAGTGTTTGAATCCATTTCTGTTATAATACTGGGAATGATATAATTTTCCTTTCGTAGAACAATGTGGTCTGGAAGTCAAATTTGCTTACCAAGGCCCATCTAAGCTGTCTCCAGCCTTCAAATCACTTCGTCTCCATAAATTAACGTTTTCGTAAGTTTTTCCTTCGAGATATATGGTAGTTGTACCCTCGATTGCTGAAGGCAAGGGTGTTCCCGTACCCCTCTCGAGCTGGGGGACTGTAGTGTAAAAGTTCAACTCCTCACCCTTTACTCGTATATTCACAATCTCAACAAGAAGATCGAGAGAAAATGTGAAAAGCTGCTTATGAGATTCAGTAAATCGGTTCTGGAGATACTTGAGTCCCACCGCGGATAGTTCAGAGATGTTGAATGAAATGGATAAATTGAGTGATTGACCGCTGTACCGGAGGTCTGCTTCATAAGTGTATGTTTGTGATGAGGCGGATAATCCCTGTGACTCCAGGATGCCACACACTTTATCAGTGAGGACTAACATAAAGTCATTCAAATTACACATTTCAAGTAAAGATGACCTTGTAGATACCTTTCAAGGTTTCCAGGACCTCGGAAAGCTCCACAGTAGAAAGTCGCCGAATGAAGGTGGTCTTGAATGCTTGGTTAGGAAGTCATACATGAGGTGTAAGTCAATTTGCCTACAGATACTTCATGACGCAAGCCAGTACTAGCATCTCCAAAGGCACATAAGACGCCAGGGGAAGGGGGCACGATTACAACTTTCGAGTGAAGCAGCTTCCCGAGAGCACACCCATGCAATGGACCTGCGCCCCCGAACATTACGAGTGCAAAATCACGAGGATCATGCCCGGATTCAACGCTAACCACTCGCAAAGCACCAAGCATGTTTTCGTTTGCTATCCGTAGTATCCCTTCTGCTGCATCCAGAAGGTCGAGCCCAAGTACATCAGCTACGGACTGCACCGCCCTGCGGGAAGCACCAATATCCAGGGGGAAAGAACCACCTAGAAGCTCAGATGGAAGATATCCGAGGACAGCATTTGCATCGGTGACGGTGGGTTGTACACCGCCTCGTGAGTAGCAAGCAGGACCAGGTAGTGCACCGGCTGATTCCGGTCTATGGTGAGAGGTCAACACCAGTCAGAAAAACAATTGCTTATAATATTACCCAACGCGAAGAGCTCTTGTAATTTCCGGGACATGTGCGATGGAACCACCGCCAGCACCTACCGTATGGACATCGACACTCGGACTCTTCACGACCAGATCACCGATATGCGTCTCCCTACGAATTTTAGGAGTACCGTCTTGGATGATGCAAACATCCGTTGATGTACCACCCATGTCGCAGCAAAGTAAATTCTTAAATCTTCAGATGCCAGGTAATATTTGTAAGAATGGCGGGGGTTCAAGTAGGTTGTACTGACTCTGTTCTACTTGCAACCAAGCTGACGACACCAGCAATGCCACCACTTGGACCGGACATTAACATATTGACCGGGTTGGTGTATGCCAATTCAAGTGTGGAAAGACCTCCATCGGAGCGCAGGACACGGAGCGCTGCGTCATCTCCAATGTGGTTCTGGAGGCTTCGCAAGTATTTATCCAACCGCGGTTTGACATAAGCATCAGCGACCGTTGTTATAGTGCGCTCATATTCCATGAGCTCAGGCAGGACTTCATAGGAAATAGAGATTGGAGCTGTAAAACGCAACACGGACGAGTCTGATATTATGTAAAGAAGGTCATGTTATCACGTACTGTCGGGGAACTCCTGTTTAACGATGTCTCGTGCTAGGAGCTCATGGGCCGGATTAGAGAAGGAGTTAATCAAACTTATAGTGATTGCTTCAGCGTCGTAGTGCTTCAGACGTTGCAAGCGGCTTCTCAAAAGATCTCCATCAAACTCTTGAAGCTCGTGACCCTTCGTACTAATACGTCCCGGGACTTCGATTGTCATTTCTAGAGGTGCCAGTGGTTCTGGCTTCGGCCACACAATCCATCCTAAGGTACGTTTCCGTCAGATTCTGCGTCAAAGTCTGGAACTCCATAGCGAGCATTCACCAGCTAATCCACCTGGTACCTGGCAACGACGAATCTGCAGGATGTCTTTGTATCCTTCCGTGACAAGGAGAGCGACTCTTGCTCCCTTTCCTGTAACGATATGACGATAGATTACGTCGTCAGTGCACCGTATAACACACACGCAAAAGGGGAACCAGACCTTCGAGAATGGCATTAGTCGCGACGGTTGTCCTAGGAATATTCATGCAGAGAATCTGAGTCATAGGTTATTTGCTTTACTTACCCATGATTTAGTACATCAAATTTGAGCTCTTGTCCTTCGGTCTGCATTTTCTTTCGGAGCTCCTCGATACCATTCTTCACTCCAATACTTTGATCTTCAGGTGTTGACAGGACTTTTACACGAAATGTTTCTCCAGATTCTGTGAGGAGGAGTAAATCAGTGAATGTCCCTGGGAAAGCAATGCTAATCAGTTTTTGTCCCGTGTAGATTATCATCACTCGCCTCCAACATCAACACCTAACTTGATGGTCATGACTTCTTGGCACAAACAGGAATAGCTGAATAACTGGGAGGTGAAATTCACTAGAATCCGGGTCACGGGAAAAACTGTTTGAATTGATAAGTCATTTTAGCCGCTCAAATTATGATAGTGGGAAAATGACAAAAGATAGCGTCACGAGAACTTTTCAGAAGATATTTGGTAATTGCTTTCACAAAGGCCATCTGACCATCGCTTGAAACGCTGTATGGTCTAGAACCTGGACACCCAAATGTCAAGGGAGCCGCGAACGAAGTCTGCTTCCACAGGCCTGATTCTTAACACTAAGCCCATACAAGCCTGTTGGCATGTTCATTCTATCTCACAAACCAATATATTCTACGGCTGGGCACTTACTATCTAGGATGCTGGCCGTCCTGACTCTGACATAGTATATAATTTCTGTCATGCCATGAGAATATACAATCGTATTGTCTTTGGTCTATATAAGATTTCCTGCTCCTTGGGTTTTCCATTTCGTAACACATCATGGCTGCTGTGGCAATTGAACCGCCGAACGCCCATCTCGGTCGTCACAACTTCCCCGCCGGCTCATGCCTCTCTACCCATAAATTTTACAGTCCCGGGGGCGAATATCATACGGACGATTCGTACAAAATGCAAAGTACAAGGTAACATAAACCTCAACTTTCCGCGAGGGTCATAATAGGTGAACATGTCCATGCATCTAGCCCTCATTTCCCATAGTAGACTGAGAACCCTTGAAGGAACAGGCTGTCGCAGACAGGGGGATGTTGACCTTGCTGAAATGGTTTCTGTTCGCTGCGGCAAGCAAAGTCAAGCGGCTCGCCATTGGATATGAGATTTTGGGAATTGAGTTGAGACAGTTGTCTGACGCCCAAAAGGATGAGCTGTTCGTTTTCTTCTTTTTATCTGGATCTAGACATTTATTCCGAAGGCTGTGCTCACAGTGAATTACTGGTGGCTGAAGGGAGTGTCATCTGTATGTCCTTTAGTTTAGATTGTCTCGCTCGAGCGGATTAAATTGTTTCAACAGTCTTCCGCCATCAATCCATCAACATTCACGAGCAGCTAGCATTGGTGCGACGCTTTGGTTCTTTGCATAAACATCCTGACAGCGCCGTTCCGCGCGAAACTGGTCTCGAGGAAGTCCATGGTACGTATGTCTTAAATGTAGCTCCGGTGCTTGAAAAAAATATGTTATACAGTGGTGTACCTTGATTCAGCGGGTGGGCGGCCAGACACATTTGATTTTACTAGGTTCGAACATTTCCACAGCGAGGTGACGTTCGGGATCACAGCCCCATGTATGACCTCGCTCAAGCTGTGTACAGACCCTGAGGTAGGAGGAGACACCATTTGGAGCTCTGGGTATCTTTGCGACAGTGGTATTTCTGAGGTATGAGAATGGGTTCTGACGTAGGGTATAGGTATGCATTGTACTCGTCACTCTCCGCTGAATTTCAGAGATATTTTGAAGGCCTGCACGCCATGACAGAGCGGCAGCTCAAGCGCGGTGACTGCGTGCTGCTGGTATTCATATCCATCTGCCAGAGATCGAGATCCTTCATCCTGGTGAGTAATAGCGCGCAGCGCAGAATATAAGTCAAATCTTGGTTTGCGAGCACATCCTGTTACGGGTTGGAAGAGCGCATTCTTCAATCCAGGTCGGCATACGCGTGTCTCACGCTCATGATATATTGACCAGTCCCACAGTCCTTACTCGCTGCATCGTTGGTGTATCCAAATCCGAGTCTGACAAGGTTCCGGAATTCCTTTTTATGCAGATCTAAGAAAATCCTGACTCCCAAGTGCGATCTAAATTGGAGAGTGCCGGTCTTGCCTTCTGGGACAATAGAGTGGAATACATCATGGAGGCATTTGAACAAATATTTACTTCTTATAGATCATCATGACCATGGATTATTCAACTTTTCCCCAACACGACTGCCCGTAACTCCACTTTGGGAGCGCCATCTGCCTGTCGAAGCCTATGAGTTCTCGACTGGAAAGAAGGCCAAGGACAGATAGCTTGAGATTTGGGAGCAACAGAGCATCGAGGCACCAGCTCTCATCATTCCGGGCGACCCAAGATGATAAGGTGGACAAAGGGGATACAATGACTGAGTAGCAGTAGTTCAAACTTTCCTCGCTCGCCAATGGAAATGTTGCATCAGTAATTATAAACCACACCAGAGTAAGCATACCTCGTCGAGGATCATATGAAAGATAAATTGAGCATTGCGTGAAATAGTGAGAACAATATGCCAGACTGAATTCAGGTTGAAATTGAAAGCCGAATCCAGAACAATTCAGATTGAGAGAATCCATGTGGACGTGGTATGTTCAAAAGATAGGGAGGATTGGACCTAGGACTGACTTTATATGTGGGATATCTTCAGAGAACGATGTTTAAGGAAAATCTTATCGCAAGTAAACTCAGTCTAGATATAGCCGACTAATATTGTTCTAGGTACCTATTACAATTAGACTACACAATATTCATTAGTTATTCTGTAGTCAGTGCGACTCTGAGGTATACTACTCACCTCGGTCTGGTTGTAATCTACTGATATGGTGGTAAGCTAGCTACAACCCACTTATATACCGCTGATTCCAGAATTGGGGAAGCGTTGAACAAGGTGGGGACGGAGGTGGACGAGGGTATATGTGGCGTTACATTTCAACCACACGTACACCTGGGGAAAATACAGTCGAATTCACGAATATTCCTTATGTTCATTTACAAGTTTCTCCACTTGTTTTATAGGGTATTTTTCCAGTATGGCTGAATCTCAGGTGAGCCGCGGAGGTAAATCCCCTTCCCACCATACCCTACTATTTTTGATTCTCAGCCCTTACAAACATTCTGACATATTCATTCTATCTCGTAAAACCCATATTAGGTGTATACCTCTCTACTATCTAAGGTGCTTCTGGTCCTGGAGGAGCATATGACCTCTGTCACGCCATGGTAGTGCTAAGATGGCGCAATCTTTGGTATCTTCTTACCCTGTGATATCTCTGCCCCTCCCCGCTCTATATAATATATTCCCTGTACTTTACATTTGGTAATTTACCATGGCTCCCGTGGCAATTGAACCGCCGAACGCCCACCTCGATCGTCACGAACTGCTCAAGAATCAGGCTCAAGCCTCTCTACCTGTAAACCCTTTCTACAGTCCCGCGGGTGAAGATGATAAGGATGATTCATACAAATACGCAAAGTACAAGGTAACGTAAACGCCAACTTTCCGCGAGGGTCATGATGGGTGAACATGACGTGCATCCAGCCGTCATTTCCTATAGTAAACTGGGAACCCTTGAAGGAGCAGGCTGTCACCGACAGGGGGTTATTGGCTGACCCTGAGAAAAAGTCTCTGTTCGCTGCGGCAAGCAAAGTCAAGCAGCTCACCCCCACCATTGGATGTGAGATTTCGGGAATTGACTTGAGACAGTTGTCTAACGCCCAAAAGGATGAGCTGTTCGTTTTCTTCTTCTTATCTAGATCTAGACATTTATTCAGAAGGCTGTGCTCGCAGTGCGTTATTGGTAGCGGAACGCGGCGTCGTCTGTATGTCCTTTTAATTTTAAATTATCTTTCGTGGATTAAATTGTTTTCAATAGTTTTCCGTCACCAGGCTATCAATATTCACGAACAGTTGGAATTAGCGCGACACTTTGGTCCTTTGCACAAACATCCTACGACACCCATTCCGCGTGAACCTGGTCTCGAGGAGGTCCATGGTACGGCATGCCATAAATATAAATCCAGTACTTGAAGATAAAAACCCATTTCTACAGTCGTGTACAATGATTCAGCAAGCAGAAGACCAGATACAACTGCATATTCCAAGCTCGAACTTTTCCACAGCGACGTGACGTTCGAAATTCAGCCGCCAAGTGTGACCTCGCTCAAGCTATACACAGCCCCTGAAGTCGGAGGAGACACTATTTGGAGCTCTGGGTAAATGTTTGCGAAATTTAATATCTCTGATAATGGGTTTCTGAGGTAGGGGTATAGGTATGCCTTGTACTCGTCGTTCTCCCCTGGATTTCAGAAATATCTCGAAGGCCTGAGCGCCGTGCACAGCGCGGCAGCTCAAGCGCAGGGATCGCGTGCTGCCGGCCTACATGTCCGCCGAC
>QMFG01010215.1:0-36037 GCA_003314545.1 Ramaria sp. MG151 | reverse complement strand
AAGAGCCATGCGATTCGGAAACAAGTTTCAAAAGTTATTATGGGTCCGTTAATCTTTTACTTCATTCACAATTTTCCTACCACCCTTGTTTTGTGTTCCCTATGGCCTCTAACTAGTATATGTGTACCTTGGCTACTTCCTAACCATCACGGATTCATTCCCATTCGCCCTTTCTTCCAAATGGTTCAGTATATAAGCTAGCACATTCGCATGTACATTCCCTAGTTCAATTATTGTATGTCACCTTGATTTTCCCCTCCTACTTGCCAAACTCAACTTCACCAACAACTGTATATTTTTTTGAGTAAGCCTTTCAATCCGACTTTTATCATTTAAATCCACTTCAAAGAATGTAAAATCATTGGCTGTGATCGACATGAACTGCAAAGTTCATTCAATTCTCGAGATAGAATCCTTTCGGAACCTCTGTCTCTTCGGAACTATGTACTTCATTCGCAGACGTTCCGAAAGCCATTCGCTTTTACTGTAGGATTTCCATTTGCTTTTCAAATTCATTCGATCACTATTAGAGATATTTCCGAATATTCGTACTAACATGACATCCATCCACAATATTCATTGCTATTATTTGGATTCTGACAACGAGTTCCTTGAGTTTGCGAAAGGCCGTGTCTTCGGGTTCGTCCCACTTCCAGGTATCCCCCTTCTTTGTCAGATCAAAGAGGGCTCGGGCGTGGTGTGAGAAATCCTTGATGAACCTTCGGTAGAAATTCGCAAATCCGAGGAAGGCCTGCACCTCCTTTTGGGTCTTCGGAGTTGGCCAATCTGTAACTCCCTTAACCTTAACCGGATCCATCTCGGCATGTCCTTCGGAGATGATGAGTCCGAGGTATTCGATGGATGTATGTTCGAACTCGCACTTCTCGGGTCAGAGACAGAGCCCATGCTCTCGGAGTCTCTCCATCACTCTTCGGACTACCATCCTGTGCTCAGAGATAGTCTTGGAAAAGATGAGAATGTCATCCAAGTACACACAAACTACCCCTTCCATGATGAGGTCTCGGAAGATGTCATTCATCATCGTTTGGAAGGTGGCTGGGCTATTGGTCAGTCCAAAGAACATCACCCGAGGTTCGAACAGACCTCGGTTGGTTTGGAAGGCTGCCTTCCACTCGTCCCCTTCTCGGATCCAGACATTATTATACCCCCACCGAACATCAAGTTTGGTGAAGTACTTGGCGCCTCGGAGTTGGTTGATAAGCTCAGGGATGAGAGGGATTGGGTATCGGTTTTTAACCGTCATAGCGTTTAGGGCTCGGTAGTCCTGTACAAGCCTGAGTGTTCCATCCTTCTTTTTGATAAAGAAGACCGGTGAGGCCATCGGGGATTTCGACGGTTGGATCTTGCCCAAGCGAAGGTTCTCTTTCAGGAATTCGTCCAGTTGCATCTGTTTGTTTGGAGATAGGGGGTACACCTTGCAATTAGAGGGCTTCGCACCCGGCTCTAGCTCAATGGCATGGTCCCAGATCCGTTGCCCTGGCAGGGTGTCAAAGGAGTCCTTGGAAAAGACATCTTCGAAGTCTCAGAGGTACTCGGGGATTTCGGACGAGGCCTGATGGTGTTTGTGATGAGCCTCGGCTAGCCTCTGAGATGTAGTTTGAGTAGCTCGGATCTCATGAAGGGCTGGGTCAAGCGGAACACAGAGCAGTCAGTCACCTTGTGAGAGTCGATCATCTGGCCCTAACTCGGGAATGAGGTCCGAAACTTCGGACTCGGAGTCCGAGACCTCGGTCCAATGATCCGAGACTTCGGGCTCAGCACCTGAGTCTTCGGACTCTTCAATGGTGAAGTCAGGCATCAGTCCCACTCGGCAAGCTCGGATCCTGCGTTCTGCTCTCCAGGCTTCTTTTTGTTCCTTCTTAACTTCAGTCCAGCACATATGGCACTTGTCCGGGCATCGGCTCATGGTAATCTTTCGAGTCTGCCAGTTAATCTCTGGGTTATGCTCGGCCAGCCAAGTGTATCCAAGCAGCAGGTCTTGCCTCCCGAGATTGGTGACTGCAAACGATGTTCGTTCTGAATGACTAGCTACTCGGAGGATTGCATCTACTATCTCTGTTATAGCACCAGCATCGTTGGGGGACCCGTCCACATTATATACTGGAATGGGGCGTTGGAGTGTCCGAGTTGTGATTCGGTTACGTTCCACGTAGCTTCGGCTTATGAACAGCCCAGTCGCTCCGCTGTCTATGAGTGCCGGAGCTGACATTACTTCGCCCGTGTCGGTGGTCTGAATCTCTACTTTGACCGAGAGGGATTTTGGGTTGGCGGTGGAGGCAACGACATACTTCTTAGGGAGTCGCCTCTCCCACCGTTGGTGAGGAGGGGGGAGGGTTTCTTTGGGTACGGCTGCGACAGATTCTTTTGTCTGTGAGGTGGGGGAGTTTACTTCACCCTCAATTTCAAGACAGGAGAATCTATTATGTACAGGCAGTGGGGGCATACTATTCACCCACTGCGGCCTCCAAAATCCTCTAAGGAATCTGCCTCCGGGTTCTCCTTGGGTCTCAGTTCAGTCTCAGGGTCCATGGTCTCAGATACGTCTGCCAACGCTAACAACTCCAGTAGGAGCTCCAGTTTTTCTTCCGTTGTCATGGTTCAGACATCGTAGCTTCGAGGGCAGTCTCTGGAGTAGTGACCCGTTTGACAGCATCGATAGCAGGTAACCGATGGGTCACTTCGGTTCCTTGTCCGATCTATGTCCATAGGCATCAGACCATCTTTCGATTGGGCCAAAGCTACCTTCGGTGCTTTGTAGGGTGCCTTCGGGACGCTCCGAGGTTGAGCCAAGATGTCAGGCAAATTGAAGTAAGGCCTTCCAAAGCTAGAAGTGGACTTCGGAGGTGCCGTTCGGGCATTGACCTTTGCTGTACTTCGGTTGGATTCCATAAAGGCCTCGTTTGCCTCTCGGTTCCAAGCTACCCTCCGAGCTGCTTGGAACCATTTCTCAGGTTCGTCAATGTCCGGCATCCAATCTCCGAGCATTGCTACTCGGTTCTGGATTGCGGGGTCGAGGCCCTTGCAAAACTTGATCACGATGGTTTTGTTGTCCGAGTATTCAGCCATCTCGATCAATTCCGAGAATCGGTCTATGTAGTCTTCGACCGAGTCTTTCCCTTGGTACCAACTCGTGCCTTCTAGATTTGTAAGCGCCGAGACTTGTTCATTCCTCGGACAGAAGTTTTCCTCGAAATCTTGTTCGAAGTTATTCCAATCCGAGTATTTCGCCCTTTGAGTCCTACATTCGGTTCGCATCACTTCATTCGAAAAACGAGCGGCTCGGCCGGTTTTGAAGAAGGAAAGGGCCCAGTGGATCCGGAGTTGGTCATTTGGAAAGTCCCCCTTGCAGATCTGAAAATGGAGCCTGCAGGAGTTGAGGAATGCGTGGCCATTGTTTCGGTCTCCATCGAAGTCCGAAGGAAGGGCCGGTCTTAGCTGCCTTCCTGTCGTACCAAGGTTCGGTTCTTCGGGTCTATCCCACGAGTCCATTTTCAGCCTCGGGTCAGGTTCGGGACTCGTTGCGACATTTCGTGGGTCAATTTCCAATTTGGCCAGGATTGATTTTAATGCTAGTTGAATGGCATCGGTCTTCATCCGGTTTGCTGACAACTCCTCTTCCACAGCTCGGAGACAGTCTTCTGATGTATCCATCTCAAGTAGGGAAGGAGGGTCCGTTCGGCGTTCGGAGTTGGGTGTTCCGATGATAGAGGAGGGGTAATCAGGTGCAGTACGTACGGGAGAGGTTGCGTCCTCCGAGTCACTGTCCTCGATTCTGTAGTTACCTATTTTGGTAATTGCACTCTGACCACCGGTCCTTCTCTGGAGACTTTTCTACTGTAAGGGGAACCCTCCTAGCGCCCGTAGGTACCTAGTAGAGGGGAAATCCAAAGAGAAATATATATGTGTAAGAAGATACAGTGAAGGAACTCTCACCTAGTAGAGGGGAAATCCAAAGAGAAAAGTCTAGGGATCCCCACTACTAGTGAAAAAACTATATACGACTACCTAACGCCCAACCAGGGGCACTCCTACGCACTGTCAACCCTGCCCGACTTCTATCCCATAAGGCACTTCGACCCTGACGAAGGTCGGATGTCAGGCCAAAAGTTCGGATCAACTATTCAAGTTCTACCCCGAGGTTGGCTGAGGTCTCGGGTGGTCCGAGGTTTCGGACTAGAGGCCCGAGACTTCGGGTTCATGCTTGGAGGCTTCGGGTCGAGGACCTGAGGCTTCGGACCAAGGTTCCCGCGCCTCGGACTTGTGCTTCGCATGTGTAGGGGCCTTGGTGAAAATAGGTTGTCCCCTGACAGAAACAAGGATGGAAGGATAATAAAGGTTCCCAGAAGAGTCCAGTGATCCAGAGGCTAAGGGATCCGGAGATTGGGTGGAGACATCCGGAGACCAGGAGAGTGGCGTAAGAGTTCCAGAGTTCTGGAGCTCAGCCAAATATGTGACTGTGACATCTGATCTGTAAGGGCAACCTACTCAGATAAAGATCCCAGCGTCTGCTGGGAGGTCAGACAGTGGGATACTACCCAGCCCTGCCTTCCTACCCAGGGCCTGACCCAGGGACTCTAACCCCAAGCCTACCCACAGAGCTAAATCAGAACTGGCAGGGAGGTCCAGAAGTAAATATATAGGTAATGTAGCTAAGTACATGTGAGCTGCTTACCTGGCAGGGAGGTCCAGAAGAGAAAGAACTAAGGACCCCCTTACCTAAACAGCAACAGTATAGCTACTGTGACTGTGACATAAGAAATATATCACAGTCAGCAAAGGAAAAGGATAAAAGAATAGTTAAAAAGGTAGTAGGAGTAGAAGGAAGAAAGGAAATAAGGGAATTAGATGGAAGAAAATTAGGAGATAAGGGGGATGAACTAGTTGTCCCCTGACATGATCTGCCTGGAAGTCTACCAGAACCTCTGGAACCTGAATATATGCTAAGTGATCCTCTCTGCCCTCTCTGGAAATCACATCATCATCCCTGGAATATCATTTATTATCAGTAACAACCCACCATTTAACAATTGGTATCTATTCCACAATTTGAATCATGACATATCTCCCCTCTTATGATATCATTCTACTAAGAAAGTGGAGACTATTACAGGCCTAGGGAATCCAAAGTAATATTAAATATCAAGTAGTAACTACAACAGCACTGTTACATACCATTGGAATGCTTGGTGAATATGTAACAAGTTGCTGACTAAATAATGCTCACAGACTAATGCCAGATAACCTGGCATAGTGGCCTTTTGGCCCAGTTGGAAGAACACATCACTGTGGGAATTTGTTGCCTTTCATAAGCACAAGGCATACCTGGTAAGGGGGATCCAAAGAGAAAAGGGTGAGGATCCTCTTACCTAAGTGACTAACTGTATAGCTACTGGTGATCAAACAACAGCATAACACAAGAGATGGGAGGAATGTGGTAAAATGGAGGAGAGAAAGAAGGGATGAAAGGATGAAAGGAGTAGAGGAAAAAGGGAAAAAATGAGGGAAAAGGGTTGTCCCTTGACAGATTACCACTTATAAACTAGACGATGCTATCCAGACCACAAACTACAGAGGACACATCACCCCCTATCTGAAATATCACAACTGTGTCACACTCACACTGTGTCATGCTCACACACCGTGTCACAACTATATCACACTCACACTGTGTCACACACACTCCCACCACGTCACAACTGTGTCATGCTCACACCACATCACAACTGTCACACACACTCACATTGCATCACAACTATGTCACACTCACACCACATCACACCCGCCATGTCACTCATCTTGTCATGCATCACTGAGAGCCCAAGTTCATCTGACCGTCAGATTTTTGGTGGGGAGCTATTTTCTTCTATTTCTTTGATGAGAGCTGTTTTGTTCAAGAGTTGTTTTATTCTATTTCTTTTGTGGGAGCTGTGTTGTTCATTTGATGAGAGTTGTTTTATTCTATTTCTTTGGTGGGAGCTGTTTCTTTTATTTCTTTGGTAAGAGCTTTTATTTTGTTTTATGTCCCCATCAGGTGGGAGTGTTAGTTTATGTAGTGTTGTGGACACTTTGGTCATGTAGGCACTATTTGTATCTACATGGTTTGTCTTACATCTGCCATATGTGTCTGTGTCTGTGTCCATGTCTGTGTATGAGTCTGAGGCTTTCTGAGTCTCCATTCTTTTTGCTATATCATCCAACAAATACTTGTCCTATCATCCTAGAATTCAACAGAATTTACCAAATCCAGATGTACCTCTAGCACAAGATTTTTTCTCCTTATAGACATTTATAGACAGTCCAGATGGATTGTCACATGAGGTAGCTATTATGTGAGTCCTTTCAGCTGGAACACAGCATATGTCACCTTACCCAAATATCCTTTCAGTTTGTACTTACCTCAGCTGTAGATGCATTCTAAATCTGACTAGAATTGAGTGAGTGACAAACTAGATACAACCCAGTCTCCATTAGAAGAGTGTGCAACAGAATATACATCATTCAAACAATACCCTGATATGTGCTTAATCTCTCCAGATAGCAGTATCTGTGAGATATAACTAGATATAATATGCATGTATTCTTCAAGAACAAAGGACAGTTCAGAGTCACTAAAGTAACTGTTTATACTATATGTGCTATATTATGAAAGTTCTGACTATTTTTCACCCATGGTTATTGAAGACTTGTATGGTAATTTCCCATTTGGACATCATTGCCACCCAATAACCAAATCTTAATCCAGGGGACCTAAGCACCAATATAAAGAAAAAACCAATGGTCATAACAATCTTAATGCTAGCTATATGAGTGTAAAAGAGCTCAAATTGAGCGCAAAACAAGCTGATATTGCTAAAACATATCAGTTTTCAGTTTTTCTTATTTTGCGAAGTAAGAGAAGTTTTATGAACATTCATTGGCATCAACAAGTACTAGTTCATTTTATTTACTTTTATGAGTGCTAGCGCACAGCGTAGCAATTTCTAAAGGTCTGACTCAGTTCGCATCAGTTGCTGGTGCGACGGCTGGCGCTTGTTTCATACATAGGGTTCACACACTCACTCTCGCCTTGCCTTCATCTCGAGTTTCCTGGTATCCACGTAGAACCTTGTGTTTGGTAAACCTGCATTGGGTTGAAAGCCTTGAGGGTGACCTATCTATTCGAAACCAAGCCCGAGGTTTACTAACTAAATCTCTTCAGGCCCAGGACCGTCGACGGGTTACACGTTTGGATGTCCTGCTTGTGCACGGTCAACTGAGCCCTGCATCGGTTGCACTGGTTCTACACGTTCTCTTCATCACAATCTTTCTTTCCTTCTTTCCAGGCGTTTCCACTGGTGTGGCAAACATTTAACCTGTTTTTTCTTTCTTCCTCAAGACTCTAACATCTTGATATCCGTGGTGTGAGGTTTCCTTTAAATATCAACTTCTGCATGACTTACGCTATTTCTCATCGGCTGTCTAGCTAAACTATGTTCTCATTTAATTCGCCCAACGCTCTCGCCGTTTCAATGCAAGGATTGCTGTCGCGGCTCAAATGCTGGCTTCAGCCCGATCACGGTTCTGTAGTGCGGAGAGAACCCAATCATATCGAGAAATCTCATGGCATAATTCTTAATTCTACTACTTTGCTATCTCTGCCTAGTCAGCTTTCACTTGACTTGCCTTCCCCGACGGTGAATTTTTCCAATCATCATAATTCGGGCCATTAATTGCCTTATCTTCATTCTTATAGATAAATCTCAGCTTTGCCTTTGATTCTGATTCCGAACTTGAGATGGAATCGGAAACCTCGAGCACAGAGAGTTCCCGTTGTCAGACACCCCTTGGAGATTATTGCGTACATACCAGTCTCAAGCCCTCCGGTCACGCAACGGAGTTGTCTCTTTCCAAGACTACCCCCTCAGTGATCTCCACCAACCCCCCCATGAATCTGAATGTCAGCAGAGATGCACTACTCGCCAAGTACTCTCACCAGGAGCTTGTCCTCCTAGAATTCATAACCCACACTTACGACATGCAAGCTGGCAACATTGATACCGTTTTGCTCAAGTTCCCGCCAGGTTTCTCACATGCGTGCCAATGTGCCAGCATAGTGGAGGAAAATAACGGTCTTTGTGAAGTCTGTCAGCTTCTGGATGCATATATGGACTATAGCCTTGAAAGGTTCCGAGGAAAGGATCTTTCCGCATAGTATATAATATACTGTGCTCGATAACCAAATGTTTGTAACCCCTGTACAATCGAGCAGAATACGATGTTTCAGCCGATGGACATAAAATATACAACCAGGTGACATTCTTTTTTGTCCCAGATTACAGTACTAAATGTTCACGTCATAAAAACTCACCACCATATGTTGGGCGATACTACTAACTTTTCTGTCATTCCGCGCTATAAAGCAAAAGTCCATTCCGCTACAACTTACATACCTCGCAATTTGATCATCCACGCGCGATATACTATCGCAAAGGTTGGGCGTGGCCGGAATATATCCTGCACTACTTCTGTGAAGATCATGCGAAAGCAATCACCTAGGAAATGATGAAGGGTTACTGAGTCGCGAAAAGATGCAACATATTTATGCCATAAACAAAGATACTCATGGATCCTGGACACAGTACGGAATCAAGACCGGCCGGGTAATGGCCTGAAAGCAGCGAATAGCTGATACGCGAGGGACGCATGATCTTGAAGTTAGAGTACAGGTTAGGCATAAGTTTGTTACACTTAAGAGAGTTCTTTCCTGCTGCCACTTACTACTTCATGCAACCGACTTTGTCTATGACCTCAAAGGGTATATGCTGTAAAGGGCTAGTGTGTACAGTTCAAGGTGGTGATAGACTGGAAATCATCTATCCTACCGCTTTTCAAGCTTGCGACGCGATCGGTGTCTCGTCACGACAAGCATGCATATATGGTTTGGTTTGTCCAAAATCATGTTTTAGATTTAATTTCCGAATGGGCGAAAATACTGAAGATTAACCGAGCACACAGCGACATGAAGCGTATAATACTCGTCAATCTATGTATCTGCAGTACCAAAGCGGTATGCTACAGCGTTCGTGCAAGCGAGTCTGAATTGATACGCAAATCACGCATACCAATACTGATTCCTCCAATGTGAACATCTGTTGTGGTATCCCCAAAACTATCTGTGGAACGGTCACTTGTGCCAGATGACATATCTAAGTTTAGAGTCAGCACCGCTAGATACGTATGTAATTATTGGCAAACTGGAATGTGTCTAATATTTACAATCCAGTTTGCTAATAGATATGAGCATACTTACACTCTAATATGCATTAATAGATAGGATGTACTAGTTAGTTGGTTCTAAAGATTTCTGTAGCGGACTCCGAGGACCTTGCAGCGATGTAGTGTTCCCGAGTGGCCTAAATCGCCTCAAAATCCGACTTCGCCTCGGCTGACCGACTCTGTCGTCAGATCGCAGACTTGGATCGTTGTTCCCGCTATTGTTCCCGCTATTGTCGTCCACCCCCTCTTGTCTTTCGTGCTTGGAACATGGCTGGGCTGTCAAGAAGTTGACTAACACCGACCACAGCATATTTCCACTGAGCTTGCTTTCCTCCTGTTCTATGCTTAAATCTGCCACGTGCGCGAGAGCCCGAGCCTCCGCCGTGTCCCTCCGAGACACGATGCTGGTCGGTGGGGGATGCTCGCCGTCAAGTGCCCAAGTCCAGATCCTGTAGTTTCGCTCTGTATCCGCTTTGTCCCGCAGCTTCAGCCATTTTGAACTAGACACTTTCTTGCTCCTATGTGAACAAGGATTCAGTGAGTCATGCTCGCCGAAGAGATGCGCCTGTAATTGACCCTATACAACATTGATCAACAGTCAATAATTTGGATTGCAACGTTCACATAGATCACCATAGTTTCAACCGTACGAATGGTTTCAGATTTGGCCAGTTGCAGCTGCTTCATCCGCTTCGCTTCGATTTTCTTAGCAGTCTTGGCAAACTTTTTCTTCCATAGGTCCCTCCCTGTCAAATAGCGCCGCGCAACACCCTCGTTGATCTTGCCTATATGCTCTATTGGAAGTTTTAATGCATGTATTTCAGATTCAGGTTCGAGTGGACGAAGAACACCGCGAATGGAGACGCGTTCACGGATCATGATGTCATCAGATGGCCACTTCAGCGCGGTTACGATCAGTTCACATCTTGTCTAGTGCGTAAAACACACCTTGGTATCTATATAGGCTGAGGGACTGCCAGCAGTGTCCGGTCCTTCAAGTTGCTTCTCGTTTGTCTTGAACCTACTGCCTGCGACATCTCCGGAGTCATCATGATCTCGGACACCCGATAGTTCAGAGGGAGAATATTGCCGCTGGAGGTTGAGAGCAGGCATGTCTGACAGTGGGGATAGAGAATGATCTTCGGGTAAAACATTCGTAAAAGTGTCGCTCTCTGGAGAAATAGTTTGGGGTGATGGTGTTGTTGGGATGTGCAACTCTGGTAACTCGCTGAACGAAGTAAGATGCTTGATGAAGGCAGCAATCTGCAACAACGATCAGCCAGACCTCAAAGTGACTGTCGAAGTTGTAGTACCGCTCGGTAGCAATACTTAGCCTAATAAAATATGACATAAATATTCAAGTAATCGAGAAAGCGGGAATTGTCTTACAGGAGTTGTAAATGAGAATAAGGGCAAAACATGCGCAGTTTCTGTACATTCCTGGTTTGGAAAAAGTTGCTGAAAGAAATGCAGCTTACTCACCATCATAGACTTGGAGGTGTACAGGGGTCGAGTGATATGATCTTTCAATGTTTTGAAGTGGAGGGTATAACATTTTTGCATCCTCGTTAACAGGGAATCGATCTGGATGTGCTGCCTTATGCGCGCTGTAGATACTTGATATTATTATCCCAAAGGATCTGTAGAAGCAACAGTGTCACAAACAGATACATGATCTCATCCCTCAAAACCTCCTTGTCACTTGCAATCACTAGCAGAGGTGGCAGTCCGCCAAGATAACCCATAATCGGGCTGACGAGGGGATGGGCTAGTAAATTATTAGGACAATAAAACTGGATTTGGGTGTCAATGGTGAATGTCTTCTTATCGATGAGTAGATCAAAACTCTTTGTTGTGTCCCAAGGAAGGGGAAGCTTGCCAGCTACGGGTAAGAAATCAGCCGAAGGACTCAGAGTATCAGTTACAGGCAAGTTGTCCGTAATGCCTTCCAGAGTATCAGATACTTGTAATGACAGATCCTCAACTTCGCCCTTGCTAAGAGTATGACCAACATCTCTATCGGGCAGTCTTTCCGTCGTGACTGTCTTGAGACCATTGAATACCTGGGCCGACTTGTTCTTCTCTTCCTTGTCGGAAATGGGTGATGGAAGAGGTGGATTTCCTGATGACACTGTCCTTTCCACTGCTGCCTTAAAGCGCTCTCGCAAGCCCGCTCTTACAGTTGACGACAACTCGGCAGGTGGTGGGGGCCAGAGCATACTAGGTTTATGAAGACACAGTCCATATGGTGGTATTATGTCCTGGAGATGAGGCGAATTAGAGTGGACAAAAACAAACATAAAACGATTAGACACACGGTTTCTGTATTTAAAAGTGTAGAAGGAAACGAATGTGTGAGATCGCACCACGGGCTAATAAGCACAGCACCGGCTGGAAGTGGAATACCAGAGTCTCGCATCACCTAGCAAAAGATGAGTTTTCCTACATACGATATTGGTTCACAACATACTTGGAGTGTTGCCAGACAAAGCCCGCCACCAGCACTATCGCCACCCAATACAATTAGACTGGGCGGGATTGGGGCATGCATAGCGCCAGGGGGTGGCTCAATGAGGTAAAGATCTGTGTCAAAGCCATCAAACAGAGTACAATGCGTATCTTAGGGGTCACACGTACATGCCGCTAACATATCGTGTATGGCACACGGGAATGGATACTGAGGAGCAAGGCGATAATTAACAGCTGAACGATTACTTCAGTGTGGTAAACTGGTGAGTCGCGTTTGTGCACAAACCAAAGACCCGGCCTTTAATTTTACGCGCATATCGCTGCAAGCAATACCTGTTAAGGCCCGATAGATCAGGGATGGCTATAACTTCGTTCAACTACCCGTTCCGCTCACCGTTCTTGGTCGACCGAGCCGAAGTAGTAGCCACCTGCAAATAGAAACAATGGGTGGCATAGAACCGGAATACTAATACTCACCTCCATGTGCATAGAGCATACACCGTGTACCATCCACACCTAAGCCTTCCTGCGGTGCATCTTTTTCCTCGCCAGTGTTCTGGTTCCCGCTCTGATCCTTGCCCTCGGATCCCTCCTGGGAGTGATTTACTTCCTCGTGGCTGGAACGTCTCCGGTGATTGCTCATTTTCCGAAAAGAGGAGAACCGGACACTTGAAGAAGCAGTGTGTCCCTCGCTATTCTTGCGACGCTCCCTAGCTTTCTGGCACTTTCGGGAAGCTCGCATGTCGGACTTCTGCCAAATCCATTGACAATCGATGCTTCGACGCCTCATAAGCCTCCCATCTTGGAGTAAACATAAGGAGAACACGCACCCACGCAGCCCGCGTACCTGCCACCATTTTGTCCCTCCAACTACACGTTTAGTGAACTCCTCACCACCAAGAGCTTTGATGAGGTACGCTGCCGCGGCATCGCAGCTAGACAGTGGGACAAGGACTGATTTCACGTAGATCCAAGGTGCAACGGGGATGCGCGCATTCGAAAACTCTTGGAGTTCTTCAACGGTATGCCTAACGAACAGTGAAACTAGATGCACCGAGAGTCTTGTGATCTATTGAGCGTACCTTGTAGCTTGGTTCAAGAAAGACTGTAGGAACCACTTGTGTCAGACATATAAAAAATGATAAGCTAGCTCAAACCTTTATGATTTCAAAAGATTCCTGCCAAAGGAGATCTTGCTCCCGTAAACTGGTGCTACCAGGGGATTCGGACCCATTGGTCTTGCTCGTCTCTGACTTTCGCTCCAGGTAATGTTTGAAAAATGTTTCTACGACGATAGGCCCCAGCTTGAGGCCAGCTTGTGTGGTGAGTGAGTTGGGCATGAGGGCGTTGCCCTGCTCATGTGCGCTGGTCTGACACAACTGCTTGTGGCGCTCGGCCCGGAACTTTCCTACTGGTTAACTATATTCTCCATGGGGCTTGCGGACGTTCCACGTCTTCGTGGGCGAGGCTGGAAACAGCAACCTGACCGAGATCTGCTATTGGGGGCATCGACCCGGTTATTCGAATTCTGGTGATATTTCTCCGAAAGTCTTTGTGACAGACATGGAAGTAGACGCCCAACAGTAGATTCGTGCGGTAGTGCTCATAGGTTCCTTGGAGGCCTGAAGGCTGACCACCATTCATTCTAAATCCTCCAAGTGGCTACATGCACGGAAATGACCACTGTATATCAGTGCGTGAGCATTCCCAAGCTGTGCATATGAAACGAGTACTTTCCGTGTCGAGAACGCTCCATACTATGTACAGCTCTGCTTAAGGTATCACACAGTTCGTACAGAATCGGTTTAACATATGACGCATGATGCTGAGGAGATTAACCGGCACTCAGCACTGTGGCGACATACCAGATACAGTACAAGTTCATCTTTAAACGATTAAATATTTTCTCGTCCCTTTAGCTGAAAACGGCGACTGGGAGTGTGTATAGACAGTTCACAATGCCTTTAATCAATATCCTCCAGCACCAGGTGCCGCAGTACCTTCCCTTTTCAGTCTTAGCAAAATATCGCGATATCTGCAAATTGACAGTATCATCAGGTTATTAACAGTATAAGGGCAAACGACATCCACCGGAAGAAGCCCTTACCTGCTGAGATCAGTCGTTCCGGCACCAGTGCGGGCGAGGGTCTTACTCTGCGAGTTTTCAAGCTCGATAAGGTCACAGATTCGAGACCAAGTCGTGCCCGTGCTGAGGGAATCGGTGAGGGACGCCAAGTAAGCAGCTTCGGATTCTCTAGCAACCGGAGAAATGTGGTCAGAACAGCATTGCACGTTGGAAGAAAAAATTGAAAAAAAAAGAACTTCACGAGCGCCAAGCAACAATGTACTCACTTATTCTCTTTGATCTGCCTCTCCTTTTTCTCATTGTACGACTCGTAGAACTCATCGATTGAGCGCTCAGCCATGGCAATAGTCTCTTTCCGCTTTTGCGCTGATGCTTCATCGCGAAGTCGAATAGATTCAGCTTGCTGCTGGCGCCATGTCCTAAGCACATAAGAGTAAGGGCTTGGTCTTGCCTACAGACGAGATACAATTATCTCACTAACTTGATCACCTCAGGCTCCTCTTCATCTTCAATTGGCGCTTGAAGAATGGGTGTGGAAAATCCAGCAGAAGGCTGGGGGCGAGGGGCAAAGGCAGGTGCACTGAAAGATACACTCTGTTGAGGTGGTGGTGGAGAGAAAGTTTGCTTGCACGAACGTCAGCCACGCTGTTGTGATTAATTTAAATTCTGTAGTCACCTGGGGTATTGGTTCAAGGTCTGGGAAAGCACTTTCAAACTTGTCAATCTCATCATCCCCAGTGATTTTGACGTCTGTCTGCACAGGCGGTGATATGAGGCTGTTTATGTTAAAACCAAAGCCATTGCCTTCGTTCGAGGTGGCCCGCTGAGGTATTGGTGGAATATCACCATCGAGACTAATGTCTGGAAATGCAGAGGCGGCAAAGTCAAGATCAATTTCTTCCGTGTTACTAGACAGTTGGCCTCCTGCAGACGAGTTGAAGGCGCCTCCTAGAAACTCGTTTTCGCGGGCGAGGATGTCGTCTGTCATGAGGGGTGCTACAATGGATGTGACAGACTCGTAACAGCATTTCTTTGATCTCCGACGACTTTTTTGGCTGAACAAGCACTTGCCGTCCGCGAGCCTTATACTCAGACCAAATTCATTCTATGGTTGTTTGAACCTATTCTTTTAGAAGTTTCCTTACTCTTTCGCTGGCAATCTGCGCCCTACCTTGGATCCTCCTCGCCTGGCATACACCTATCCAAAGCGTGAGAGTTTTCAGAGGCGACCCATCGACTTTGGGACGAATAAATGAATCACCTAATGCTCCAGCTTAGACGGACCCATGTACCCAAAGATTTTAGGGCTTCTCCACGTATCTTCTACCTATGCCGTCCTTCTCTGGGAACAAGACTCCCTAGTTTCAAATGCTCCCACTCACTCATTGGCACGAACGCTTTCGCAGACCGGCAAACTCGTTTCCTGACTTCTGGTCCCGAGCCACGAAATCCTAATATTCCTTCTCCTCCTTCTCCACCAAGTTCGTCATCTCACCGCGCAAATCCGGCACCTCTTTCTCGCATAACACGACTACTTCCGTCCTTCCGAAACTCGTCAGACTCGCCAGCACCAGCTGTATCTAATTTTCGGAAAATCTTAGCTTTAGCGAAACCTGAAAGAAAGCCTCTAGCCATTGCAATTATACTGGTACGATTTATATGACCATATTTCAATCTCTGCCCCATGCCTCCTATGGATTCACATCATTACAGCTACTTGCCTCATCGAGCGTGTCAATGTCAATCCCATTTACAATTGGAAAGCTCATCGACTATTTCTCATCCCCGAATCCCGTATGTTGATACATGGTCTACCATTAGCCACTTGCAGTCAATAACTCAATGCTTTTCAATCTTTCATTAGCAAATCATACTTGGGCTGTCCCCCACTCAAGCTGCCTTTGGGTTACTTGCCCTATTTACTATTGGCGCTCTGTCCAATGGCACACGAGCCATTCTCATGCGACTTTCCGGCCAGAGAATAGTCGCTCGCCTCCGAAATGACACTTATGCCAGTGCCTTGAAGTGATTCGCGAATTGTCTAGCTTAATCCCAGATTCTTCACTAACTCTTTTTGAAAGGCAAGACATCGAGTATGTTGAAAGGACGAAAGGCGAGGGCGACATTCTCAGTCGCTTAGGAACCGATGCATCGATCGTGGGCGAATCGTGAGTATCATACTATTCCAGGATTATCATAATACATTTCCATTTAATTGGTGACATTTTTGCCTGTAGGGTCACTCAAAACCTGAGTGACGGTTTACGGTGGGATCGTTCCGTTTGTGTGCATAGGTCTTAAGTTTTACATGCACTGTCGTATGACATATAGATCCGTTGTCATGGCTTCCGTGGGATGTGAGTGCATATATTCTTTCCGACATATACGTGCTTGATGAAGCTGTTAATTGGCTGGATTGACCCGTAGTGGGAGCCATGTTTTGGATAGTGCGTTGAATTCTTTCGGGGTTACTAGCAGACTCACGTACATGTGTCGGTGCTGCGGTCGAAACCAGTCGCCAGCCCTTACCGCTTTAATGCTGGTTGTTGTTCCTCCAATTTCCCTGGGTGCGGTATGTGTTCTAAGCAGTCTGATAATTACTTTACCAGGAGCTGGTCTTATATTTGTGTCTCAGGTAGTTTACGGGCGATATCTGAAGACGCTCAGCAATCGGACACAAGAAGCTATCGGTGGTATGACAAAAGCAAGTGTTGATGATAGTTTGATTAATTAATCCTACTGAATTCCTGATTTCGCTTCTAAGATCGCTTCTGAATCGCTTTCTGCCCTCCGTACAGTCCAGGCTTATAATGCCACGCCAATAGAGGAAAAGAAATTCGCTGAACGAGTTGATTGACTGCCGTCTTGTCCCTGTCACCTTTTTCACCTTTTTTGGATAGGTCAGCGCGGTCCTAGCCTTGGCACGCAAGGAAGCTTTCGCAAGTGGTATTTTCTATGGAAGTACCGGGTGGGCAGGAAACGTTACGATTCTAGTGCTTCTCGGCTATGGTCTGTCGTACGCCAATCCATGCCGGAACTTCAACTCAAGGCTAGCTTTTGCACAGGCGGCACCCTTGTTTCAAGGGGGCTCATATCCGTGGGGGACCTAACAAGCCTCTTGCTTTACACCGTTTACGTTGGCAGTGGTTTGCAGACGCTAAGTTCTTTCTTTGTTCGTTCATTTGTGTGACATCGATGTCATCTCCTTTGCATTGAACTGATGAGATTCAGTCTTCAATAATGCGCGCTATCGGTGCTGGTACTCGTATCTTCGATCTCCTTTCTCGCGAGCCCACTATACCTCCTACCACCGGTGTTGCTCTGTATGCTTCTCGGAGGGGCCCAGTCAAATTTGAAAATGTCTCATTCGAATATCCCTCGCGGCCAGGTGTCAGCATTTTGAAGGACTTCAATCTCGACATTGAAGTTGGAGAGAGTGTGGCGCTCGTGTGAGCGCATCGCTACATATCGAATTTATCTTGTGCTGATTGCCTTGTATGGTTAGTGGTCGAAGCGGAAGTGGCAAATCAAGCGTACATTCTCTCCTGCTTAGATACTACGACCCAGTACGTGGACGGGTGATGTTTGATGGGCAAGGTTTGTTGTGTAACAAAACCACTACGCTGAATCGTCACAACACTGTATTGCAGACATCCGAGAATTCACACCGACATCCTGGAGATCAATAGTCGGCGTTGTTCCCCAAGTATGTAGTCTACTCTCATAAACCAAAGTTGTTCGGTAGTTGATCTGATGCCTTGCTGAGGACCCTGTTCTTTTCTCTGGAACCATCGCTTCTAACATTGCGTACGGTTCTCCTGATGCTTCAAGATCCGAGATTGAGTATGCTGCTCGTCAAGCCAACTGCGATTTCATTTGGAGCATGCCTGACGGTTTCGACACAGAAAGTAAGTTCACAATTATACACTCGTTAGCCCTTGATAGAGGAAAGCCTGTGTTATCAGTCGGAAGACTAAGCTTAAGCGGCGGCCAACGACAGCGGTTGGCTATCGCCCGAGCGTTACTTACAAAACCTACCATTTTGGCTTTGGACGAGGCAACTAGTGCACTGGACGCCACTTCTGAACAACGGGTTCGGATCTCTTGGAACTGGTAATGGTGAAAGCGCCTGACACTTCACAGGTCAATGAAGCTATTGACTCCATCCTCGAATCTCGAGACACAACATGTCTGATTGTTGCCCACCGCCTCTCAACAATTGCTCGGGCTCAGCGAATTGTTGTTTTAGAAGGCAAGTTGTGAGTTACAGATCAGTCCAGGGTCTGATTTTGGTACAGACGGTCGTATTACCGAATCTGGTACTTACCGACAGCTGGTGAGTGTGAATTAGCCCTGCAATAACTAACTTTACCTACATACAGCCAAATAGGTTACCCGAGAAAACTCACGCTTTCATGCACTCATGGCATCACAACTTGAAGCAGCCGCTGGAGAGAGTGCCATCTGGGCAGCAGCTACGCAGGCACCCGAATCACAGAACACTCCAATTCCCTAGATGAAAAGAATCTACCTGGTATACTCAAGATACCCCATGTGATCTTCCTGATTTAGACGGTTTTTACTCCCTTTGATTATTTGCTTGTAATCACCTGTTGTACTTAGCACTTACAAACCCCGACTCTCCCAAAATCCAGCGACTATCCATCTAAAACGACTAGTTCCTTGAGACTGTCGCAGTGTGACTCTAGGAATATGATCATAATCCGCGCCTTTTGTGTGCATGAGATAGCTTTGTTAGTGCGCGTGGATTACAAACCGTTACCGCGCGAATACCGCGAGGCAGCTGGTTCCATAGGTCAGACATTTAGTTCGATCTATCTGCTTCTGCCCACCATCTTCAGCTTCAACTTTGACGTTATACTGCCATGTCTAGTCCACTCGCTACTCCCCGTACCAATGTAACATCTCCGACGACGCAGGCTCCCCTGCCTGAGGTTGAAGCCGTGCAGGATATCCTTACGACCATGAAAGGCGCATTGAGCGCATTGGGTGTGAGTTGTAACATGTGGTTTACAGATTCTATGCCGATCCAAATCTACATTAGATGACCTTTGACTCTCTGGGAGAGCAAACGTCGAAAGTGGCAGCTTTGGGCCCCGCCCTCGAGAGTGCGCAGCAGATCAATAGGTCAGTGGATTTTCTGTCGCCATGAGCAACCTTGTTAACCAAAATTTAGCCTTCGAAGGCATATTCAGCTGCAAGACCAGCGCCAAGAACAGAAAATAGACGAAATCAAAGGTGCGTGTGTTACGCCTGTACTTGTCTCTCAGTAAGCCTGACGCCGGTTAATTTCGAGCGCACAGGACTGCTTAAGGAAGTGCTCCAGCACGAGATCGTGGACCACCTTCGTGGCAAGGGTATGGAAGACGGCCTGCATATCTTTTTTTGTACACCAATTATGCTTACCAGTCGCCGAGCACATCAACGACCAAATCGACGAGCAGGTGCGAGCTCAAGTCGAGGAACAACTGATGAACCACATCCCGGCAACGCTGCAGGAGCAAGTTGAGGACCATAAGCGACAACTCGACGATGTAAAGCGTGCGCTTCACAACTCGTGAGTGCTTTGGCGTCTCAATCGTACAGCCCCCGTTTTAGGATATTATTCCCGCTGCAATTAGGGAAAGTCGAAGAGCTAATGCACTCCTACGATCCAATCACCTTGGAGACCCACTTCACACTTTGACCATGCCCAACGGAGAAGTGTCACCGTTGTTCCCGAAAGACTTGACGGCGTTATTCGGTCTCGATGGTACATGCTTTTAAATGCAATTTCTGCGAAGGATCTAACATTTATCCTTAGGACCTACTGCGAGGCAGCTAGTGGTCGACTATGGGCTTCCTGATCTAGGGGACTCTCGCGAGAAAAACCTCAACCGGTGAGTTATACCTACCACCAGTAGTCCCGCAGTAGCTGCTGCTAAACACATTAAGTTTCATGCAATTTTGCGGTGTCGCATACCAGATGGTTCGCAGTCATTTAATAGGAGCCGTGATACTTGACTCACAACCTGATCTAATAGGTCCCGACAGCTGCGGCAGTGGCACAATCTTGAGTCATTGAGGGAACTGGTATCAAGGCCACCCTTTATGCTTAGAATGCAGATCAGCATGGTGTTGCTTCGAGTTGATACATGTAATATATACTATAGAGTGCTGGATCACGTTTCGTGGAAAGTTAGGTCAAACAACAGGTGCCTTAAGTTCATTCCCGCCGGGCATGCGTTTTAAGCACAATGAAAACGTGCCAGGGCAACTGCCATTTCGTAAGTACGATGGTATCTGATCCTGAGCTCCCCCACGCCTCGAAAAGCGGGCCCGTTTGTGGGCTGCATACCCTCTTTACTGCTCTTCGTTTTCGACCCTTCTAGAAACACCCCCTGGCCCACCGACGCATGGAAGTAGCCCTCGCCTACTTAAGTGTTACTGTTTTGCTTGGATCTGCTATCAGATTTCTTTCGCGCTCGAAAGAACAAACACCAGTATTGTCACCCAAAGCATTGACGGACGTACCTGACTTTCTAGTCAACATGTGAGCCCTACAGTTTTCTTCGATCTTTGGCTTACGCCTGAGTTAAACTAGGTCGGATTCGGATAGTGGTAGTTCCTCGCTCCCGTTAGCCTTGCAAACCAATCCCCATCTCGTAGTCTTCCAATCCATGGGTAGATTGTTAAGGCATGATCCAACTGCCGTCATTGCTCAACTAAGCACATGGCTTTCTGACCCAAATTCGCCGCGTTTCTGGGCACCTTTCGCGCTCAGTATCCGAGGATTCGCCTATGAAGTAATGGACGAATGGGACTTGGCGAGGATAGACTATGTGCATGGACTGCGCTTGTACGAGTCACTATCCACGGAGCTGGGAAAGGAGGCCGTGAAGCGCATGGAAAGCAATGTCAACTTCATGCGCATTCGAATAAGAATCCTTCCTCCACGTAAGCTAGCTCCAAGGTTTTAGCAAAACTTATGGATATTAACCGGATCCCCCTCATAGCGAAACCCAAGCCACGGCGAGCCCCAGGTGAAGACACATCTGTTTACTGATACATCAGCCACTTGCTTACTCATCCTCCCAGACTACGTCGTCATCGACGAAGGATACTGTCATTTGAGGACTTTTTAGACATGCTCTGAGTCCTCCCAACCTATTACCTATCGGCTCTCCCAGCAGGAAGAATTGATGGAACCGTTCGACGAGCGTGGAACAGGAGATCCCAGAGATTGACCACTGTGCTTGAACCATTTGCCGCCGTCATGTACCTTCCCACGAACAGCGAGCTGTAGATGCTGGAGACTCACTGTTACCTTATGCTTTGAAGATATACACTATATGTTTGCCACTGTACCTTCTGATGCTGAAATGTGAAAAAAAAAGCCAGCCAACAACATTCGGTCGGCGACATCGGGGTTAGAATTTATCATCACTAACTGTTACCGAGACAGCTGCTACGAAGAATAGGATAGATATTACGAAGGGGTAATGAACATGTTTAAACCTTCTGCATCAACACGACGGAGCCGATTTGATTCTCCTTCTCTGGGAAAGCATGCCATAAGACGGATTTCTTCCCCTTTTTCGTTCCTCTCCTCGAGTCTGGCGTCAATGAGAGATATGCTTTTCTCAACTTCTTTCTCCTCTCCACTTACTCGCTCCTGATTCTCCTTCCGCCGATCAAGTAGCTTGAAGGTTGGTAATCGAACCGTACCACACGAAACGGGAATAAGGTTGAAAACCAGGTGTTCCTCACTACCAGCAAGTAAAACGGGTAAGCTTCCACTTCTAAGCCCCGAAAGCACGAAGTGATCAGATGGTTCGATCTGGAGATATATGTCGGCTGTCCGCCAGGGGTGTCGGTTGCGAATTTTCACCGAAACGGATATGGGAACATGTAGGACTCCAGCTGCGGGCAGTTCGAGGAGAGCATCAACGCTATCGCGAGGTATGTTTAAACGCGGGAGGGGGACGCGCGTAACAGCCAACGCATTGCGTAATCCTGATGTTTCCATTCTGAAACGAGACGGTCAGATCAGATACTTAAACATTGCTACATTGTCACCTCGACCACAATATTTGATAATTTCCTGGTGGTGGCAAGACCTCTGGCAGTTCTACCTCATCTTGGGCAAAGATCGCAAAATGCGAAACGACAGAGTAGACGTCTCCAACATTGCAATCTGATCGAAAAGGTTCACATAGAATACACATAGTAAAGATTGATTCTTACGCAAAGGAAAGACATCTTCATCCCCATTCAATGAACAACTTAAAAGTTTGATTTTTGTGTTCTCCATTATCTGTTATTTTTTGGTCAGACGTCGCCAGAAATCGCAGCAGCGTCACCTACCGGCAGGAAGCTAAACGTTTCAATCACCACTTTCCAAGGACCTTGATTAACAACCGTGCTTCTAACGATTGCCTCGGCTTGTGCGCTGACAGTGGACGAATCATATGATTTAAGGTCTGTCAATCCCAAAGGAGGACGAGTCGATGGTTGTATCGCTCTTCGATACGATGCCAGTGATTCGACTTGTAAAGCTGGCTGTGTCGGTATGACCAGAGTGTGTAGTGATTCACTGACGTCTGTGGCAAGTCGAGGTGAGATCGGAAGCGTGGCTTCTGTAGAGACATTTGGCCCCGAAGGTTCACACTGCACAGAGACATCGATTGTACGATCGCCTGGTGCGCCTGTACTGTGCAACAGCAAGGTTTTCTTCACAGTCGATCCCGGAACAAGGGAGCCATATGAGACACCTTTGATCAAACTGGTCGAACGGTCGGTCCCAATACCAATATGATTGACTGTTCCAATGACGATACCATCGCTTCATATCAAAAATTATTAGACGAAGGAATCATAAAACATACCTGTGTCATCTTCGGCAGGTTGCAATAGAACGTCGACCACGACGCTTAGATCATGATCATCGACGTTGGTGACGGATACAGTGATTGGGTATTCCTCGTCAAGGTAAGCAGGTGTAGGGTGATATAGTGAAACATCCACCAGATGGGGTCGATGACGGACACTAAAAAAAAAAGCATTTGAGCCTTATGTTGCCGAATGTCAACGTGACGTACGTTGTGTCGGATGTGTTGTCTCTATAGATCTGCAAAAAGGTAGGAGGATCCAGACAACTGAGCCAGTGCGCTTTTGAAGGCATAAGATCCATCGAGATACTAGGATCAAACGTCATATCAATGACCCAGTGGCCCTTTACGGCATTCAAGACCACTTTTGTAATCTGCGTGAGTACCATGTACGATCAATAGAATATCAAACATCAAAATGACGGGAGAATACTAACGCTCAACGTCGTTGGTAAGTCAGACGCCAAAGTCCCTTTGAATACCACTGTGCCCCCTTTAGGCCACCGTAAATCCGCAAAGACCTCATGAGAGGCTTTCTGATCTTGAGAGGGGATAAATCCCAAATCAACTACCTGCAGCGGCTGTGGTTCCGCTGGTTCGGGAGGAGGTCGGTGGCGGACAATCACTGGTAATAGATTGGCTGAGAATTCAATACGAAGTGAGACAAACGGCAGGACAACGAGCGAAACCGAGGTTGGGGCTTTGAGGTGTAGTTGAAATGGAGCAGGTTGTGAAATGCTGATCTCGGGATCCCAAAACACCACGGAAGACTGGACTATGACAGACATTTAGCTAATATTTCGTGTAAGAAAAAATCTCCCTTCACAGAGTGGGTGGGTGTCAGAGAAGTCTATCTGAAATGGGGTTATAGACGGTGATGTGCTCTTTACTCCATGTGATGAACATAAGCCAGAAACTTGGTAAGAATTACACTCACACGCAGGACAGCGGCTAGATCCTCTTCAATCTGACCATCTTCAAAATCGTCCAATGAACCTGATCAACGGAACTCTCAGGTTGAAGGGTATGTATGAAGTAACAGCGCATACCACGGCACATCATCTCTATCAATAATTTAACAGTACTCTCAATGTCACCCATCTGGCGGGCGCATGCATACCACATGGATAAAACAGGTCTGAGCAAAGCACTCCAGCGTTCTTTCCGATATGTTTTGGCGATTCGTTCAAAAAATCTGATGGCCATGTCGAATTTGCCGCTGTCAAGGTAAGTTTGGGCTATACGACAGGCGATATAGAAAGTAAGTCGGCTCTGGCCTTGGCCATAGGTGTGCTTCTTAAAAAGCTCATACGCTTTAGTGTAAAGCTGTCCAAAATGTTAAGTGATATTCACTTTAGGGAAAGGGCCCATACTTCGAGGATGATGACTCTATGGTCGACTTTTCTTTCATTTGTCAAATTGGCTGGCGCATTCACTGTGGCCACGGAAAACCCTCGATCTGCAGAAGTAAACTGATCGAGACGTCGTTGCGTACAAATGGCCGCAGCATAGTAGTAAAACCCGGGATGTTGTAAAACGGAACTAGGGTTTACGCCAGCGGGGCGTGTCAATTCGAGGGAAACGAGTTGCGTGGATTGTTGGTGTGTCGTCGGAGGCGTTGAAGGTCTGATAGGAAAAGTTGGGAGGACCTGGGGGATCGTTAGTGTGCTTAACATGGCCACGTCCAAGAGCTCGGCAAGTATTCTATGCCTGTATTCAGGGAGATCAATAAGTCATGATGGTAAGACTGCAGCGTGCGCACCATCGAGCAACCCAACTCCAGAACTCCCACGTATCCTCCCCGATGCCCCACCCTCGACTGAAGTCCGCAAACTTCGTCATATGAATATTAAAATGATTCAGTGCGCGGGAGTGCTCGGCTCGGTGCAAGTATAGTTTAATTATCTAGTTGAGTATCACGATGAGCCTTTACATAAGACCCAAGGTCATCACAATTAGAATCACCTTCACACTGATGCAATCTGCAAGCACTTTGGCTTCAGCCCAACGTTTAGTGCGTGGGGGGAAGATAGCAGTCGAGCCGAACATGTCTACCAATGTCTCCCATGATGTCTGGAAGTGCCTATGCGAACAAAGATCAGCGAATCGCGGACATCCGAAATCAACAAAAACGAGCGGACTTTCGGGCCACCTCCACCTCTCCTCTAAACTCAGCGAAGCACGCCATTTTGTATTCATATCGGACTATCCACCCCTGCGGGCGAAGAGGTTGCGGCGGCGCACGTAGGGAAAAAACTAGCAGTGATACAGCCAAATCTAGGTCACAAAAACAGAAGCGCACCGTGTGAGACTCACCAGCTGCGGGTGGTGCGTGACCATAAGCGTTTCCTTGACCCGAGCCCATCGTTCCTGTGTGTCTGTTCCGCTTGCGTCGCACCCGCTTGGAATGATTAAGGTAATAATCCAAGGCAGCATCATGCAGTGCTGACTGTAAACTTGAGTTGTTGGTTACAGGTTTTGACAGGACAGAGTAAAATGGAGGAAATGGAGGAGGGATAAGTAAGGCCTCCATGAGAAGATAATATTGACCACCTTTTGACAAAATCGTGAAGCTCAGCTGAGCCAACTGGACTAAGCACGAAGAGAGCTGCACGGGAGTCTAGGCCGGATTGGCGACGAATATAGGTCAAACGAGTGTCCAGGTTCGGGTCGTCTGTGATCGCGTCAAGTTCAGGACTTCTTTCGCTCGCGAAGTAGATAAACACCATCAATGTAGGTGACGACTAACCAAGCATTTTTCTGCTCGCTATCAGTACCACCGTCAGCTTGACTCCGCGTTCGTTGCATCCTCGCTTCCGGACCGCAATCTCTGCAGACAAGTCAGAGTCATGTTTCCTTTCCTCTTCTCTACGCCTTTCCTCATCCTGCTTCCAGTAATCCAATATTCTATATTAGGCTCCAGGATATATGGGCAACGAAGGCAACGACTATGGCGTACTTTATCATTGAAAGTCTGCGTGTGCAGTGGTGAAATAGGCGTATTTTGTGGTCGTGCTGGGGACTCGTACATCCGCAAGAACAACACAAACACCGAGGGCAACAGCTCAGTATGCTTTCGGACCCAGATCGGGGCGATGAGACCATCAGGATACAAGGGTGACGTCTGTGTCAGTGGGGAGAGGGGGGAATGCGCATCTTGTCCGGTTGCTTTTTGAGGCGGGAAGCGGACATTCTGCAGGCACCGTGCCTCAGCGGCGAATCCGTTCCACCATCGCGTTTTCCACGAACCTTGTCCACCAGTAACATTCTAAACCCCAGACCGGCACGATCCGTGTCACCAACCCAAATAGTTCCCTTCTTAATACTTTTGTCCTGTAGAACCTCTCGTAGACGTTTCGTAAGTAGGACGAAAGGATCACCTTGCAGTCGCTTGCCAAGGATACGGTCATCCTCTGAGGTGTCAGTGTCGGATTGCGTGGTATCTGGTGCGACGTCAAGTCCTGCGATGAACATGACAGGCCCTAGTTGGGTGAGGAACTCGGAAGGATATGAGTTCATTGTTCACTGTGCCAATTATCGTGACCAAGATCCTGAGCGTTTATCTTTGTATTCGCGGACGTATTTCTTTGTGGTTAGCCTACTTTCAACGTCCGCCCGATGACCTAAGATTAGCAAGTGCATCTCCTAATTTAATGAAACCCATTCCCTTTTTCCTCCAAATTTTGGCCTCCCTGGAAGTCTCGAGGCTCGGAAAAGCTACACATCGCGGCGTCCGAAGCTGTAAGGATCTCGAGTTAACAGTCATTGAGGAGCACCGCCACCGACTTAATTTCATACGATTAAGCAAGATACAATTTATAATAAAAAGCACCATTGACTTGTTAATTGTGTTTCAGGCCATGCTGCCAGGCCATGGGTGTTCTCGGATCCGAGATGGTATGGAGTCTTCAGCTGTGTCATCTCTTGTGGGGTTTGTGGAATCTGATTTCTAAATTTACAGCTACTACTCGAATAGGAACTTCATTTTATGTATTATATTTCCGTAAATAGGTTTCGGCTAACATTTCGTGGTAGGGACTCAACCCGAGCTTAACTTGTCATCAGCAACTCAGACTCTGTTGGCTTACTCAAAGTCGTTTGAGTGCTCGGATAGACACCAGTCGCGATAAGACTTCGAAAATCAGCCACCTTTTCATCACCCCTGCATCCTGAAAGTCAAAACCGATCGACCTGAATTCAAGTATAACATACCGAATCATTCCCAGGTCAATTTGACGCTGGGTGAGTTCTCGAAGATATGGAATTAATCTTTCCTCGTACAAAGGCGCAAGCTTATACTTGAACAAGATAATCGGCATTGTAACCAGCAAGAATTAATGTGGAATGTGAATAGCTCACATTCATAAGCGTCTTATCCGAGTCCACGTGAATCCGAGCCAGGAGGGCAGGTACAAGTGGACTATCGGCGAAGTCTTCCATTCTCTTCATGATGGGTCGCCTGTCGATTCCAGATCAACTCAAGATTCAACTTGCATCGCAATTACCTACACCCCAAATATGATACCTTGGCTTCGCGGGAGTTTGCGGAAAGTCTGATGGTCGACACGAAAGAAAAGGTCTTTGGGGTGCAACAGTTCCGCTATGGGAACTCCTTCATCTGAGGAGGCGATATTGTCTGTCGTGCCGCGCGTTCAGTTTTTGGTGAAAGAAAAAGGAGAGGGGTAGCTGATGCTGACGTCTGAAAAGGTTTCTGTCATCCACAATCTCCCAGCTGGTCCGTTCGAAAGGTTCGTCGGGTTTAAAACGTTTCAAAGTACGCTCGACGCTAAGCAGGAGCTTCTCATTGAAATAAGGCACGGGCTTGTGCGCTTCCCCTAGAGACATGTTGATTTTCTCCGAAAGCAAATAAAAGCCTTGCGGAGTCAAATTAGTGAGTTGTCCAATTTTAAGGAAATTAGAAACCTGGTAAAGCTACCAGCCCTCCCACAAAGTAGATATGTCCGTCATCGCGCTCACGGGCCATAAGGAAGTCGTCTTGCACGAGTCTGGAAGTCACAATAGAAATTACAAATTAATCCTTGTTGGGAAGGCATTAGACTCACTTGGATATTGCCAACAACGCGTCGACCCCACGCTTGCTTTTTAGACCCGATAACTTTTCGTCAGTGACTTTGTTCCAGATCCCTTCTCCTGACAAGCCCAGTGTTTCAAACAAGGTCGGATACCTCTTAGGAAGCCAATCGACTAGGACTTCCAACAACTCGTTGCAGGCATCATCATTTTCCGGCAAGGAGTCGACCACATGTTTACCTTGATAGACTAATAAGTAAATGGGTAGTCAAGGATCATCTTCGCAACCTTGTTTGGATATGACCTTGGCCTTTTCTTCGAGGTACCACTCGAAATCTTTGTCAATCTCGATCCAGTCGTTTATATGCATAGGTTGGTGTGCCATTGTCTGTGCTCAGCCTTACAAGCGTGCTGGATAACAGAGAAATTCTTGCACAAACTTGGAAGTAAGGATACCGAAGTGGTTTATTCACGTAGACATGATTCCGGGTCGTGGCATTTGCTAGGTCAAAGTCCGGGAGTGGATCTGGGTCTGGAAGCTGAACAACACGATCATTCTCCTTGTCTCGTCGGAATCTTGAGGTTATCTTGCGGAATGGTGGCGAATTAGCATACCATCGCAGGGACCGTCGCAGAAGCAACGAGATCGAGATAAAAAGTATCGCCCAGAAGAAAATATCGAGAGGCATTGCCGTCAAGCAAATGGCTCGTTATAAAGCTGTAAGTACCGGTATTCCATCCGGGATCCGAGGTTCTCAAGAGGCATGGTCAAGGTCTTATCGCTGGGCCGGAAGCGACGCGTCCGACAGACCGGCGGCTTCCGCCGCTCTACCATTGGCATGAACGATGGCTCAAACAGATAAGGACCTTTCTCATGAACCGTTGACGATGCAGATTGTTGTCCGAAGGGACCTGCTGGATGTGCGCGTCTCGTTTTTCCCCATTGTCGTTCTGCACTCATCGACATGCCTCGAAATGCAGGCTGAAGGGTGGGGGATTGGTCCATTGTTGGCCCAGACGGCTCATGCAGCGTCAGCGGTGCGTATTATTCATCCAGTTCATAATGTGATGACATTGATACGTTTTCAGGTGCTACACGAATTTAGAGATCGAGAAGAAACCAAGGCATACGTAGCAAATCTCGAAAATATGCGAAAGGTGGGGTGAAACCTGTTATATTATTACCAGCATACTCTCACTACCTTTAATATCCAGGTAGTTCTCCAGGTAACGCAGACCCATTACTTTTCACTTACGGGACTTGTGCTTACGTTGAACCTCGCCCAAGACAGCAAACGACACCTCTCTGAATAAATTAGCGACGTTACTTTCCACAGCAGAACCACCGATCCCACACTACTTGTGGATTGAGAAGCCCGAGAACGTTCCAACATGCTTGGCGTTGGCACCCAATCACAGAGAAAAACCAGTGAAAAAGGCTTTGAACAAGGCTGATTGTCGACTGTGGAAAGCTTGATCTATTTAGTAGTAGCTCTGCATCTCACAGGTGCCCTCCCAGTGGTAACTGCGGCTCTAATAATCTTAGCTTATTTCCTGCTTTGCGCCATGACCTTTTTCCCCTGTGGAGCTGGAGTCACTCAAACATACCACGACAAATCGTGATATCCATCACAGGCTGAGTTCATGTAATTTCTAGCAGACGCCAACTGCGCACCTGCAACTTGACTGCCATTGAACATCGCCTGACATCCGAAGCGCCAGTATCAACGTTCCCCCTTAGCCAGGCATTCTCTCTTTCTTCTTCCCCTTTTTCACTGACTTGAGCGCCATCAAATCCATCCCGAGGAAAATCCCCAAGCGACTACTTAGAAACACCTTGCTCTACTAACGCTCCCATCCCGCTCTTCCTCAGTTTACCGGTTGTCATTAATATTATACTGACGAGCCATCATAGTTTTAGATTTATGTTTTTATAGTGTTTGGTGGACCAATGAACTGTCCTTCTGAGCTAGCCTGTTACAGGAACACATCACCGGGAGATGGCACGTACATGGATATGTAGCTCATCCTATGACGCAAGTCGATGATACGAGTTGGTGCCTCGTTAGACCTTTCATTTATGCACGTTCAGTTTGTACTCGTGATACCTTTTTTTCTCGTAGTGGTCCCTGGCATGGTGGCACTAGATTACAGGAACCCCTGCATGCCCTTCCATTAAAATTATCTTCTCCTGGTCATGTGTTGGAAATAAATCAGTGTTTCGAGTATGATGCGAACATTTCTCAAGGAAGTGGAAGAAAAATTCTTAATCACAATCGCCACCTCCAAGGATAGTGATCTGAAGATCTGCTTTTGTTTGTAAGATGTAGTCGTATGGAGGCCTGGCTGACTCAAAATTGCTTGGAATAAATGGGGCGAGTCTGTACTCAGCATTTAGTTCAAGGAGTAGTTCCTATATTTACTCTCACGCTGTGATAGTCTTCCCATTCTTCAGTGTCGGTGGCGAGGCTAGGAGGGGGAGAGACACATGCTTGCTCTATGTCTGCGAAAGTTTCTGTAGTCGGAAAGCCGTAATACCGTGAGCATCAGCTTATTGTACAGGTACGTCGCCGGCTTCCTGGGTCCGGGAGTGGGCTTGGGTACAACCGTGGAGCAATTGATCAAAATATAGTATTAACGTCTTGGTCTATCGCTGCGAGTTCAGCCATAGCAACCTTGAAAGGCAGGCCATCTGACGTGCACGATGAGGAAAGCGAGAATCAGACGCATTCGCCAGCATCGACGCTCAAGCCCAATGGAGAAGGAAACGTGGACTCGCCTATATAGTTTATAGAGATTTGACTGAAATAAATAAATTCCATAACTAGGTGAACTGGCCAATATTGTGGAGAATCCGGTACCCTCAAAACCTCTGGATTCGAGTTGAAGGGAGCAGCCTGGGTAAAGGGGAGTGTGCAAGGTCTGTTATGAAGAATGAGATTTGTAT
Source organism: Ramaria sp. MG151 (assembly GCA_003314545.1). Classification (NCBI taxonomy): domain Eukaryota; kingdom Fungi; phylum Basidiomycota; class Agaricomycetes; order Gomphales; family Gomphaceae; genus Ramaria; species Ramaria sp. MG151. The sequence goes on along the minus strand of QMFG01010215.1, from coordinate 5,337 downwards.
GAAGATGTTGAATAATGGGGTACTGGATATAATAGTGGAGTAAAAAATTCAAATGCTGTAGACAATATCATCTAGTAGGTCATTAGTTAATCATTTTCTAACTTCTACAAAAGACTTATCACCTCAGTGATACAAGGCATTAAATAACTACCTGTAGATAGTATTATCTAGCAGGTAGTTATTTAATCATTTCCTAACTTCTACCAAAGAAGACTCACCACCTCAGTGATACAAAACACTGAGGGGTTTGTCTGCAGTAGCCCTAGCTACTATACAGTCAGGTAACCCTGGCTAGTTTTCATGGCATACCTAACTCTAAATGCAGAACCAAATACTACCTGGACTTATCTATGAACCCAGTAGCTAGCTAACTAGCAGAGTTCAAAAGATCTGCCTGATACAAATAAGATTTACTTAGCTGTGAAAGCATTTATGCTATCCTTCTCATATCCAGCACTTAAGTACCCATGTGGATATATTGGAGGTGCATGTATATGCATGCTAGCTGCAATGTTTCACCCTTAGTATAACTCTAACATTCAACACTGTGAAGATATCAGTATGAACATTCATATATTTCTCTATGTCTTAGCTTCTCTAATGCTCAAAGTCATTACATCATGAGTGTGAGAACACTGATTCTAAGTATATATAGTTTATACTTTATTCTCTGACACTTCAGTCTTAACCATTAACACTGAAGTGAGTACCTTGTTTCTTAAAGCTTAACATTGCCCAGACTTATTCCTCTTGTTTATTTTTGTCTGTTTAGGTAGTTACTACTCAATAAGAAGAGTCTTAACTGTTGATGAGTTCACATTAGGTTTGATACCTAAAGCCTGCACACAATGGTCCTTTCTTCAGACAGTGTCTAGTGCAGTCATTCAAGGGACACAGCAGTTGCCTATATTGTGAATCTGTGAGTAAGATAATTGTCTGTCTCTTTCCACAGAATTGGATTGGTTATGTGAATATCACAGCAGCAATGGTCGTCAGTGTCAGAATCCAAATAATAGCAATAGATGTTGTGTTAGTAAAAGTATTCGGAAATATTCCTGATGATAACCGAATGGGTTTGGAAAGTGAATAGAAATCCTACAGTAAAAGCAAATGACTTTCGGAACGTCTGCGAATGAAGTGCATAGTTCCGAAGAGATAGAGGTTCCAAAGGGATTCTATCTCGTGAATCGAATGAACTTTGCAGTTCATGTCGATTACAGTCAATAGTCTTACATTCCTTGAAGTGGATTTAACTAATAAAAGTTGAATTGAAGGGCTTACTCAAAATATACAGTTGTTGGTAAAGTTGAGTTTGGGAGCGAGTTTGGCAAGTGTGAGTAGAAAATCAAGTTGACATACGATAATTGAACTAGGGAATGTACATGTGAATGTGCTAGCTTATATACGGAACCATTCAGAAGAAAGAGCAAATGGGAATGAGTCCGTGATGGTTAGGAAGTAGCCAAGGTACATGTATACTAATTAAAGGCCATAGGAAACAAGGAACAAGGGTGGTAGGAAAATTGTGAATGAAGAAAAAGATTAATGGACCCATAATAACTCTTGAAACATGTTTCCGAATCACATGGCTCTTCGGGTAGAACTAACCGTCCCTAAATCCTTTGGAGGGTCATCCTGAGGGTCTAGAACATTCATACCATAGAACATAATGATATGGAATGTCATCGCAAGCTTCCACACAATAGAAACAACTCAATCAATGAGTTTATTGGAAAAGATGGGGATAGTGATGGGGATAGTCAGGGTGCTTCTTTTCTAGAAAAGATTATGATCGGACCTGATTATTGATCGTTTCACTAAACACTTCATGGAATGATTCCTGAACTGGATTGGGTGACCGGATCAAATATATGTGAAGTATTGATGCAAGAGTGATTCGGAATTCGGAAGATCCATTCGGAAGGATCGGTTCGGAAGGACAAAGATATAGATGAGGTGTCCATATTGCGATCGTGACAGTCAGGTGGCTAAAGCTGTATCTGTATCCTAACCCAATACTCTTTGTATAGATAACATTGGTGGTGTATTTGACTTTCTTCTTCACTGGTTAAAGAAGAAGTGGATTTGTGATTGGAATACCATGATTGAGGATAGTCATCTAGTGGCTATTACAACATTAGTATCCTGTTACAGTACCTGTGCTTCTAGCACTGGTGGCAGATGAGGTCAATAAATGTGACGAATCTAGTAACTGACTAGTGTGACTGTGACTGTGACCTATGTGACTGTGATGTGTGATGTGTGACATAGTCTAGAATGTTCTAGACTATTCTTGAACTTGCTACTTGACTTGACTTTAACTTGACTTGAGTGTGACTTAGACTTGAGAATAAAACTTGGTGACTTGTTATTTACAGAGAGAGGCAGAGGCCTTTATATACATATCTACAGCAACAATACAAGTATGATGCAAAATGATGCAATAGAGGTGGTGCATGACAAAGCATGAGAACAAAAAGTACAAGAAAGGAATCAAGAAAGGAGCATCTGACAAAGCAGATAAGCAAGAATGTGTTAGGATAGGGGGAAGAAGGGTGGAGCAGGAATATTAGTATAAGAATAGAATGGCAGTTAGTAATGATGAGAAAAAGTTATCAGACATGGAACAAAGAGAGGTCAGGTGAAAAAGATAATATTTCAGATAAAAGAACAAAAGAAATGTCTACCAATAATATTCCTCAACTTGTCCAATGGCTCCTAAGTGAATTGGATATAGGATGAGTCACTGTGTCATCCAGGAGGGATTGATGAATTAGAGACAACACAGGCTCTGAAGGCCATTCATGAACCTTTCCATGAATGGTTGATGAGTGGGGTGGAAGATGTGATCCTTCTGGATTCTATGATGAAGAGTAAGTTGAATAAACAGGAGAGGATATTCTGGGTATGGTCCCTTGAATTCCACCACATATTCCTCTTGCCCTGCATGATAGTATACCTTTTATCTCCAAGAAATATGAGTGGTTCTGAGGAGTTGTTGACATTAAACTCTGTAGCATCAGTTCTGACTATGCACTATTACTATAAGGACTTTCAATGTTGTTATATTTATCTTATTTGCATTATGTAATCATCCACCTTGCATCAGCTGCAAATGAGGATAAAGCTATACAAGACCAACACAACATGTTCTGGGGTGAAAAAATCTAGGAGAAAATATTCAACAGATATTACTAATGAATAAACCAATAAAATACAACAAAAGAGTGGCTCATGTTGATGAAAGCCACATGCACTCACCCTGGACACCTCTCTGAGTGAACAAACAGCTCAATGCACAGCATAGCTATAATGTTGACAGAGAAGATTCTGTAGAAGAATTCTAACTGATTCACAGAACAGAGAAGTCCATTTGGACTATGGGACTTGTCAATATAAAGGACAAAGACAAGTCCCAAGCTACCACTTTTAGATTATGTAATAGGGTGCTTATTTATCTGCTGATGTTTAAATTAAAAGAGAAAGAGATAGGAGAAGGAAATATGATAGGTAGTGGGATAAAATCATAGTCCAACATATAACTCCATACATCAAATTATATACATAAAACACATATCTCAGCAAAAGGATGACACAGCCATTGTTGGAATCTGGGCTGCAGAAGGCATCATGTTATCATAGACCACATTGGAAATAGAAAAAAGGGTACTGTATATTACTAGATGATTAGTAAGAAAAAGAGGTTGTCAGTCTTGCCTTCCACCCAATCTGTGTCATAAACTTTGATAGCTATCAGGCATAGTACATCAGAGACAGAAGTGCACTGATATCCACTTGCAGCCAGCCCTCAAGCCCTAAGTCTACTTTCATTCTATCAGTCTCCCCTTTCTCTATCATGTTTCACAATATTTGACCTTTTATTGATGTAGCTCCAGCCTACAATGTATTATGATTGAAACATGTGTAAAGATAAAAGGGGCAGGAGGAGATGACATGCTGCCCTGCTAGCTAAAGTCACTTCAACTATTGAAGGTTCAAAATACTTAGAAGACAATGAAACAGGCATGGTTGTACTAGCAGATGACAAACCCTCAAATTACAGTGAGGTGATAGAGTCAGCAAATACAGAAATGTAGAGGAAAGTGTGTGAGGATGAATATGAGATTTTTGGGAGGTTACTGCACATGGAAATTGCGGAATGGTATGTGGATGATGGTCTGCTGGCTCCTGATTTCACAGAGTTGTTAGAGAAGATGGTTGCCAACATCCAAGGAGGCTTTGATATACAAGACATGGGAAAACTAACCCAACTCCTTGGCATTGTCAAGGCCAGTTTCTGGCAGAATTCTGGAAACCTACAGGTGTCCTGGAAATATATTTTAGCTCCATTTCTGTTTCTATACCTTAATTCTATCTTATCCTTCATCTTCAGGTTATGGAAAACTTTCCTTATAACTTTTGTTGGCCTTGAAACACATTCTATTCTTATCCATTCTCTCTGAAGTGATCTGCAACACTCCTTGTTGAGGTTTTGATATTCAGCCCAAATATCTCTTCCTCTTACTTGTGGAGTTTGAATTTACCGCTATGTTTTGCAGTTATGTGACTCTGTGACCTCAGCTCTTTTCCAAGAGACTGAGGTATAAGTTCAAACTTATTTCCATATTCTAAACAATTGTTAACTATTCTTTTACATAGTCCTTTAGGTAGTTAACTATTTCTAATAGAGCTCTTTTCCAAGAGACTGAGATAGTCTTTTAGGTCCTCATATTTTAACACTCCTAGTATATGAACTTGTAGTTTCCCTGTATAGCTCAGTCCAGTTCTGATATCAACTTAATACACCTTTCATTCCTTTCCCCCTCTCTCTCCTCCATCCACTTCAACCCACAATGGGCTCCTGGCTCTTCTTAGTTTTCTGGTCACTCAGAATCTCTAAAATACAAGGACAGAATACTTGAGTCAGTGCAACACTAAAGTTGCAAGTCCTTCAGATCAGCCCAGAAGTCCACCAGAACCTCTGGAACATGTATCTTCATTAAGTGACTGTCAGAATCCAAATAATAGCAACAAATGTTGTGGATGAATGTTATGTTAGTAAAAGTATTCGGAAATATTCTTAATGATAACCGAATGGATTTGGAAAGTGAATGGAAATCCTACAGTAAAAGCAAATGACTTTCGGAACGTCTGCGAAAGAAGTGCATAGTTCCGAAGAGACAGAGGTTCCGAAAGGATTCTGTCTCATGAATCGAATGAACTTTACAGTTCATGTCGATCACAGTCAATGATCTTACATTCCTTGAAGTGTGTCAGAATCCAAATAATAGCAACAAATGTTGTGGATGAATGTTGGGTTAGTAAATGTGTTCGGAA
>QMFG01010197.1:541-10923 GCA_003314545.1 Ramaria sp. MG151 | reverse complement strand
TCAAACAAGAGCAAACAAAGGTGTAACTAGCACTAGGGAAAAATAGAGAAAAAGGGAGGCAAAGGACATAATACTAGAGATAGGATAGATCTAGTATAAAAGGAAATAGGGAATAGGAGGGAAAAGGAAAGGAGGAAAAGGGAAAAAGGGGAAAAAGAGAGGAAAAAGGGAATAAACCAGTTGTCCCCTGACAGGGGAGGAAATATAGAAGTTGAAATAACCACTCAAACTTTAACAAGATTTCACCAGAGTGGAATTCGCCACAAGACAGTGTTGAGATAAGAAGGCTTGTATGTGGCCCAAAACCCTTTGATCGGCGTTCAAGTGAGGTTCCTTGCTTGGGAAGCCAAAGCGAACAACACCAACCCAGAATCAAGAAGGTCAGAGTTAAGCCCCTCACACCATATGAGCAGAGAGAGGTACTTGGCAACAGCAAACTAAGGCCATGCAGACGTACTTCACACTCAATAGGCTCGATCTACACCCCAGATACCCCTGCCAAAGTCCAAGGGTGAGCCAGGACGGAACCTCACTGCAGCAATTACCTCCCCAGTGAAGTGTGCTAGTTAGTCACACACATAAAATGATCACCAAAACGATAACCAAGGGGGCCAAAGAACCAGCAGAGATAAAGGAGTGGAGGAAGAAAGAGGGGAGAGGCAAGGTAGCAGAGGAGATCTGGGATGAGGAAGATAGAATTAGATATAGAAGAAGTAAAAATAAAACACCAATGAACTCACCTTGGAGGGCAGGAGTGATCTGAAATGAGAAACAGAAATTAGGTGAAAGAAGCAAAAATAAAAGACAATAAGCTCACCTGAAGATCAAAGGACCAACAGAGGATGTAACAGAGGGCAAGGAGCAGAGAAGAGATCTAGGGGTGTATTAGATGGAAGAAGTAAAATAAAAGACTGGTGAACTCACCAAAAGATCAAGGAACCAGGAGGGCAGCAGTGATCTAGATTGAGAGACAGAGATTAGGTGAAAAAAACAAAATAAAAGACAATAAGCTTACCTGAAGATCAAGAGACCAACAGAGGTTGTAACAGAGGGCAAGGAGCAGAGAAGAGATCTGGGGCGAGAGACATATTAGGGGAAGATGGTGAAAAGAGCATTCACTGGGACTCACCTGAGGATGGGATGAGAGGGACAGAATTAGAGGGAATTAGAGAGAAAAAGTGAAAAGAGCAGTGTCAGGAACTCACGGACAGCGCAATCCTATCAGCGAAGGGGGGTGGGACAAAGTGTACACGCATAGGGTTTGGGCGCATTTGGGGTTTAGGGTTTGGGGTGGATGATGCTGGTGTTGGGGTGGACGGCGCTTAAGGATGCTGGCGTGCTCGTGGACTTGAAACTCAGCTTAATATAGAATGACACCAGCGTTTGGGGCTTGAAACTCAGCTTATTAGATAAATGGGCCCACAAGGACATGCTGCTTTAATATATAGAATTTCAATCTGAGCTGCTGGATCTGAAATGGAGCCATTCTGCTGGAGTTTGTGGGTGCCAGTTGATTTTGGGAGCTGAGTGTGAAATGAGGGGGCGCGACGCTTTCATCGTCGCGCGCGTCGGAGTTTGAATTAGCGCGAGTGAATTACGAGTGAAGTGCCGGCCAGGGAAAATATATTTTGAAAGGCCGGAAAAATATCAGAAAAATCCGGAAAAATATTCCGTTTATAAGGAGATGTTTGGATGGTAGTAAAGAGTCTTCTTTACTCTATTTTTGTGATTTTTAAGCCATTTTTACCAGAATAAGCAATATTCTTGAGCAACATTTGGAAAGAATTCAAGTATCTGGGATGTTCTAGAAAACATTTTAGGCTCCATCTCCACTTTTATATCTTAATTTTGTTCTTTGTCTCCAGGTTACAGAAAACTTCCTCATAGTTTTGTTGCTTTCATCTCTCATTCTCCCTGAGCCTGATCCCTGACACACCTAGTATATGAGTCCATAGTTTATCTGTACAGTCCTCAGTTCTGATATTGACTTAATACACCTATCATTCTTTACCCTTTCCTCTCCCCTCTGTCTGCTGTAACCTATGACGAGCCCCTGGCTCTTCTGGTTTTCTGGTCACTCAGAACCTCTGAAATACAAGGACAGAACACTGAGTTGATGCAACATTGTGAGGGAAACACTGAATGACAAGGCCACAATCAAAGATACTTAAGGATAAGAGAGCCAACAGAGAACAATGCCCAGCTAGTATAGCAGATATCCTAGTGTATACAGTAGCTCTGCTACTACTACTGTAAATACACAATACTCACCTGGTACAGCAGATATCCTCAGAGATCAAGCTGAGGAGAAGCACCATACCAGATGAAACCCTAAGCCCAGGGGGGGACTTATTACATAATCAGAGCAGACATAGAAAATAATAGGAGAACCCTGACAAACATTGAAGTTGAAGCCAAGTCCTTCTGATCTGCCTGGAAGTCTACTGGAACCTCCAGAACCCATATATTTGTTAAATGACTTGTTGGAGGTCTAGATGCAACAGCATGACAAACCGTGTCACCCCGCTTTGTTGTTGGCCAAATATGGCTCTTGCATAGCTGCAAGAGCATTCTTTTGTTTTCTTATTTTAGAAATCTTATTGTTTTCCTGAATATAAAAGCTAGATAGTTTTTCCTCTTCCTCAGTAGTTTGCACTCAACTAGCAAACACTGAGGTAAGAGACTCGTTGTTCTATTTTGTATTTACTTAACTAACCTGTACACTCTGGTAGTTAATACGTACAGGTAAATATAGTAGTTTGCACTCAACTAGCAAACACTGAGTTAATACGTACAGTTCATTATAATCTTTCATGACTTGCTCCAGAACAACATTGGTCGCCACTCATATCATTTAATATCAGTGGAACCTAGCATTTAACAACTATCTATAACCTGATTCCACACACAAAGTTTGCTCTATGCATAAATAAATCTAGTTTATACTAACCAATCATGAAACAATGGGAATTTGTGATGAAATAGTTTGAGTGGCATTGCACTACAATTGCTTACTAAGGAATTATCTATCCCCGCTTGAGTCAAACAGCCTTTTTCATCGCAACGGCCTGTTCAGCACCACCGAGAAAATACATGATTGGTCAGTGAGATAAGAAATTATTTTTATTTGTGGATAAAGGGTGCTTGCCACAGAGCACACTTTATGTGTGCTGGTGGCCTATGATGCCGGGAATTTTTGTTCCCGCAGGCAACCCTGGAACTCCTGGTTTCGGCAAAATTTCCGCGTATGATATTATGTATATCTAGAATTTCCATAGTTTCCGCTCGCGGAAATCTGACGCTCTGCCCCAAACGACATCATTATCTAGGCCACATCTCCAACAGCACAGTCTTCTGAAGGGATTCGCATATGGAATGCAACTCCCGAACTCGATCTATGATAATATCCCGATGCTTCGGAGCCATTGGGGACTGGTTACCCCACGAGATAACGGTACGACAAAGGGATAAAGGGAGAACAGGGTAAAGAGAGACAAAGGGGAATACAGGGAGATAAAAGAACAAGCAAATACGATTAAAAGCTGCGAAGGCTACTTAGCAGGCAATACGAGACATACCTTTCAACCTTGATAGGGTGGCACCCTTGCCGATGGGACAACACAGTGTGTATCTTGGACTGTTCTTATCGTAGATCTTACATATGTCCATTTAATATCAATTTATAGATCAAGTCTAGAGGTCGGGCTGAACTAGTCCGTAGACTGCCCGTGATGTGAATTATATATAGCTAGATGAATCTCCGTTGCTTTTCCATTATGTTTTAAAAAGGTTATCGACACTAGTCGGTGCGGGAGAGGATTACACAACACTCTCAGCCCAATCCCAACTATGTCGTCACAAGATGTTATCGATGCAGTCTGGCTCTTGTACGTCGGTGATATTCACATAACTCTAGGAACCACACTGAAGCCGATAACAGCAATGTTTTCCAATACATAAACACATCTGCGATGGGTGAGAACAATACAGTGCAGTCGCTTCTGTAGCCGCTGATATTTTACAGCGCTTTATGTATACGATTATTTATTGACTCTGCCATGGGAAGTCATGTTTGTTTGGGGAAAAAAAATGAGTCTCGCTACAGGCGCATACTTCCTGGGGAGACTTTCTCTGGGAGTTAGCATCACGTTCTTTTACGCTCTGAATAATTGGCAGATGACATCCATGACGGTGATCTACTACCTCTTTATTATAACTTATGGTTTATTGATATTGATACTATTTGTTCAGTGAGTGCGGAATCATTTTCCTAGACGTAATTCGACGAAGCAAACTATCTCTGGATAGTGCATGTACAGCTTTTCTGAAAATCTCAGATGGGTCGATTCTTGTCTCCCAAACTTGCGTACAGAGTGTGTCAACTCATAAACCAGAGCGGAAGCCTCCGTCTGTGCTGAGCTTATTTCCACAGTCATTTTGATTTTACGGACATACGCTATCTCTCAGAAGAGTTTACTCACTCTTCTCGGTCTTTCTTTCTTGGCAGTTGTCTCAGTCACCCCAGGTTGGGTAAGTAAACGCACTTGCTTGGATATTTCAGTAATGTTGAATTGGGTGATGGCATCAGCTTGAGGTTGGAGGCCATACATGTAGTCAAACGTCACTGGGAAGATCCCAACTGTAAGCTTTATACCCTGTTATAGCGATACGTCATTTTCACCATATTTTCAAAAGAGGTATGCGCCGGTGTAATATCCTTGGGACCTATAATCAATTCATATGGCCTCCCAGAGGTTTTACTTACTAGTATCCTGTCCTTGGTATTTGATTGCGCTGTCATAGGGATGACAATGTACCACTTTGGCATATCCAAACTTAAGATATGGGGTGGAGAAGGTAGGAAATCGCTGGTAACACTCCTGTTACAACAAGGTGTGCCGTGGCTCATTCACTTGTACTTGTACTTCATATCATATAAATCCACTCCTTCAGGACTGCTGCGGTTTATGTGAGCAACCATTGGCTTCCAGGTTAACCAGCTAATGCCAGATCCTCTCGCTAGCTATTCCCTTATTGTGGCTACTGTCATGGTTGTTGATGATCAAGTACGCAAATTCACAAGTCTATAATAAGCAATACCCTCTGAGCCTATTATAGGGGTTGTCTGTATGTTGCTCTTCTAGACTAACAGATCTTGTTGTAAACCACCGGATAGCCTAAATATTTCAACATCATGTTGATGCATGGTCAAGTGTAAGTCTCTGACGCCAATCAAGTGAATTGCAAAGCACCCTAATGATTTTTCACCGCAGCATCCAGCTTAGCATTATATGTCGCTTTTTCCTAGATATCCGAGCGATGGACGTGGATCTCGGGGTTAGCACACGGACATTTGGTGAAGCTTCATCTGAGACGGGCACTCTTCTCTCTACGTTTCAAGCAACTTTCAGACGAGCACGCGACGCCATTTTTGAAGAGCTGGGAAACCCGGTCGTATCAGCTACCCAGATAAGAGTGGAAGATGTATAGGGAAAACATACTAAAGTTGACTGTGTAGAAGATCATGCTGTAATACATCCGGCTCGAGTAGTCGCCACGAGTTTCTATAAGAAGGCACAGATGGGTTAATTTTCTCGAATTCTGAACCATCTGACGATTTTAGTCGAACGTAAACAAACAACTCCGTCCATGTAGGGGAGGGATGCATCTATACTGGTACCCACCCCGGACGTTGAAATTTGAAAGACATCTAGTGTAAAGTGCGTGAAATGCGCAAGATGAAGGTCTCAAGGCAACAGTACAATGATATGAACGAACTCGAGGAGAAATCGAAGATAACGTTATGGACAAGGGAAATATACTATTCTCATTCAAGCTATAGCCCCAAAGTGGCCAGGCCATTTCCCGTCATGGAATACGGATACTTTTGGGATAGACTTGCAAATGTCAATCAATGACCTCCCATCATTCTGCATCTTTTTGTTAGCGGAACTGTTGGTGTAGGGCCTTGAAGAGAATTTGGAGGGAATGCCGCGAGCAATCGTATTGTATCAGAACATATCACTATGATCATAGTCCTAGCTAGACCCATGGAAGCTGCAAAATTTAGCATGAGTGTCCAAATATTGAGGGATGCTATCCAAGCCTTCATGGAAAGTTTTGGGACCTTAGATATAAGCAAAAACAAGGATCAGCTACTGGACAGCAAGATTCCGTGTGCATTGAACCAAACGATGACAACAACTCCTTAGAAGAACACGGAACAACATGAATGTCAATCTTTTACGCAAAGCTACGTCTGAGCTGGGCCACGTGACCCTTACATCATCACTACTCACAGTTTTTTGCTCCTCCATCTGTTCGACAACGCTATGGACGAAGAGCAGCCCACAATCCCTACACCGTCCACTTCATTTGATGCCTACCAAGTATCACTTCAGTCGGCTGCTGTCTCCGCGACGAAATGCTCCATGGGATTACCCAAGGACATCTCCTACCACCGATCACTGGACAGAAAATTTGGGAAACGTATAGACGCATGCTCTAAGCGAATATTGAACATTACTTCAAAATTGTTGGAGTATGCGGAAGCAGGAAACATTGCGGAAGGTCCCTCAAATACAGGCATGAGCAATAGCAAGGGCAAAGGGAAGCGCCGTCTGGAGAGTGAAGAGGATATAGTAGATGGGTTTCACTCGCTTGTAGTCGATGTGATGGACCAGCTCCTTGAAAGGGCAGTGAGTAGTTTGATGCGTCGATTATATGCGTTAGAAGGAGACACCATCATAGGATATTTGCCTGGATGAACTTTCAGGGAAAATCAAGCCTCCGGCGATTCCCATTAATCCGCAAGCACAAGCGCGTACCAAGGTGATTCTCTTTTGTTTCTCCATTTGAATATGTCAAATAACTGATTATATCGTAGGTCAAGAACGTGCCGCGCGGTCGACTCGATCCCTCTCTGGCACATGCATCATATCTGCCGAAGCCGCAGCTTCATTTCCGTAATACAGTGTACAACAAAAATACAACCACTCCTTGGCATCCGCAACTCAAATATAAGCACCATGCTGTTGTTCCTTTGGATCAAACACTCAATCTTGAGAGTTCTCTGTCAAGGTATTTTATTTTATCTTGTATAATTCCAAACGCAATCTTACAGGCACCCAGTCCACACCCATATCATTATGAGATAACACACCTTACACCACCAACGCATCTTCTCAATCCCCCTCCTTCGCCTATTACACCAGAACCTCTTGTGTCTTCTCCCCCTGTCACACATATTTCGCATGTATCCCAGGTTCCCTCTCTCCTTGAAGCACTAAAACAAGAAAGCGAGATTGCAGTTGACCTGGAACACCACTCATACCGGTCTTTTGCTGGATTTGTATGTCTCATGCAAATATCCACACGCACTCAGGACTGGATCGTAGATTGCTTAGATCCTGAGATTAGAACAGAGTTGGAGTGTCTTAATGAAGTTTTTGCGGACCCTGCTATTGTCAAGGTGCGCTCAGCCTGCGCATACGCGAAGACCTCTCTTCATATAGCACAGGTATTCCATGGCGCGGAAAGCGATATCATCTGGCTGCAACAGGATTTCAACCTATACGTTGTCAACCTTTTTGACACGTATCATGCCACTAAGGTTTTAGGTTCGCCGTTCTCTTCTCCCCTTTACTTTCGCTCTCATCTTGTCTCAGACTTTCCCAAACATTCGCTGGCTGCCCTCCTCGAGATGTTTTGTGATTTCACGCCAGACAAACGTTACCAACTGGCAGATTGGCGTATTCGACCACTCCCCAACGAAATGCTCCTTTACGCTCGGTCAGATACCCACTTCCTGCTCTATATCTATGACCATCTCCGTAATGCCCTGATTGCTCCACGGTCGCCTCAGCCGCAGTCTCATTCTCAAGCTCCACTCCTTGAAGTTCTCAAGCGTTCAGCGGACACGGCTCTGCGAACGTATGTTCGCGAGGTGTATGATGCGACTAATGGGACTGGTACTGGTGGGTGGGACAGTCTCAGCCGCAAATGGAATAGAAGTTCCGGTATTGGAGGAGGGGTACAAACTGCAGTGTTCAAGGCGGTGCACGCCTGGCGAGATGGCGTTGCGCGTAGTGAAGACGAAAGTACCAGGTACGTCGTCGCCGTCTTATACCTACTTCCTATATCCTTCATACTTTGATGCAGATATGTGCTGCCGAACCATTACATATTTCGTCTGTCAGAAAGGTTTCCTCAGGATCTTCCCACCCTGTTAGCGACTTTCCAGCCTGTCCCTCCTCTTGTGCGGACGCGATCTCTCGAACTTCTCGACGTCATCAAGGATGCCGTTCAGCGTGCTGCAACACAGCAACCTGCCAACATACCCATCTCCAACGATATCGCAAGAACGGAAGATGACGTGCGTGTTGCAGGCGCAGGAAGCGAGGGAGGGACAAATCTATGGGATCGATTAAGACGTGAGCAACTCTCTATATAAACGAGCTAACGACAGTTCTTCATGTGTGCTCCTGCATAGCGTCTGCTGTTAGAGTTGCGTCGTCCAGCGCATTGTTTGGCGCAGCACTCCCTGTGTCATACTCAGCCTCATCCAGTTCATTATTCGGACCTTCGCCTCAGGAATCTGTAAGTTTTACTTTCGTAAAATGACTACTATCTCACAGCCCTCGTATACACAGCCTTCTTCAGCTAGCTCACGGTATCGTGAGGTCGTGGCTCGCATCCATAGCACGCTTGTCATTGCCCCGTCACTTCCTACTTCGGCAGTAAGATTGTACACATAATGTTTGTCTTTTTGCTCAATGTGGTTTCGCAGGTTGCTACCGTTGCAACACCACCCACCAACCGTGACCTCACGATGTCAGACGGAGACCCCAATGGTGCCGCTCAAGCTGAGATCCCATATATACCACCGACCCAACGTCAGCCCGTACTCAACATGGATCCAAACGGAGCCGACAGTATTGTAATGGTTGGACGGCGACAAAAGAAGCGGAAGCGGAAAGACGCGACGCATGAGACGCCCGACCTACAGGTTGCTACCGATGCCATGCGCTCGAAGGCAGAGTCTGTCGAGGCATTTGATTTTAGCAGTGTGCCGAATATCCTAGACGAGGCGGCCCCCGTTGCGTTCCCTGCGAAGAAAAAGCGACGTGAAAAGGGTGCGAAGTTTTTTTAGAGATACATGCACATGTGTCATTAACAACTCGCGTTTATGTTTTGATGACGTTAGGTTCCAAGACTGTTGGTATCCAGTATGGCAATTTTGGAGCTCCGCCGCGAAATATGAGCGAGATGAAAAGTGGAAACCAATCACGGACATTTCGGTGATGGAAGTCGTCCTCGTGTCTGTTTCGTTTCGCTATGGTGTCAAATAGACCTTCGTCTGGGGTTGCTTACATTTTTCAGTGATGGCCACTAACATGTTTAAGACAGAGGAGATGACCAATGACGACTGAGACCTGGTTCAAAGGACGAAATGTCATGGCGTTTCGATGTCCTTATTCGTACTCATGTCTGTTACTGACAGAATCTACGGACATATTTTGAAGACCCTCCTGTGTATGACATCCATGTCTCCAATGAGATAAGTCCTCAAAATTAACCTACTACTTACCTCTACAAAATGCATCCAAATACACCCCAGGAGATTTCATAAACTTCACTATCAACCCCAATATGAACGCACGCATGTTATTCGGTTGACTTCTCGAACTCCGAACGTCGGACGTAAGGGCCTAAAGATACACATGAGATAAGGGTTACGCAACATATGTGATATGAAGAGTGATAGCAAAAATATTATGAGTTGGCTGCTGTACTTCCACCAAAGGGGACCCACATGTGGTATGGCATCCTGGGAAGCATCTCAATGAGGAAATAAAGGCGCTTCTCTGTCAGCCCAATACTTCCATGTAATTCTTGGTCTATGAAGTAACTTTTTTGCTTTCTAGTATTGCGATAATTATGGACAGTGGGGAAAGGGAATTATTCGCAGGTAGGGAATCATTCCCTATTCCCAGTGGGACCAACAGAAGAATGTATGTCAGTATAGGATAACAATAGTTGAGCTGGCTGACATCATTTACAACTTAATTGAGTGCAAGCACCAATTTTGCACAGCAATTCCTTTCAATGAGAGGCACTTGAGCATTTTCTGAATTCCCATCCTGTCGAGTCCAAAGTCCCTCAACAACCCTTCACATTCCCTATGGTTACAGGCACAATTTATGCAAACAGGTCAGCACAAAGCCAGGAGAATGTGTTGGAAATGTGCAAGCGGCATTGTTGGCGGCACAACATTAGTTACAGTTGCTTAGTAATACTCATCTGTTTACAATGAGCCATTTCACTCGCTCGAGCTAAACAGCCTTCTGGCGCACGGTCCCTGTTCAGCACCACCCAGAATT
>QMFG01010194.1:0-17368 GCA_003314545.1 Ramaria sp. MG151 | reverse complement strand
AAGCATTGATGCAAGGGTGATTCGGAATTCGGAAGATCCATTCGGAAGGATTGGTTCAGAAGGACAAAGATATAGATGAGGTGTCCATATTGTGATCGTGACACCAATCCAGTTCAGGAATCACTCCATGAAGTGTTTAGTGAAACAATCAATAACCAGGTCCGATCATAATCTTTTCTGGAAGAGAAGCACCCTGACTATCCCCATCACTATTCCCATCTTTTCCAATGAACCCATTGATTGAGTTATTTCTATTGTGTGGAAGCAGGCGATGACATTCCATATCATCATATTCTATGATATGAATGTTCTAGACCCTCAGGATCACCCTCCGAAGGATTTAGGGGCAGATAGTTCTACCCGAAGAGTCATGCAATTCGGAAACATGTTTCAAGAGTTATTGTGGGTCCGTTAATCTTTTTCTTCATTCACAATTTTCCTACCACCCTTGTTCTTTGTTTCCTATGGTCTTTAATTAGTATACATGTACCTTAGCTACTTTCTACCCATCACGGACTCATTCCCATTCGCTCTTCCTTCCAAATGGTTCAGTATATAGCTACACACATTCGCATGTATGTTCCCTAGTTCAATTATTGTATGTCAACTTGATTTTCTACTCACACTTGCCAACTCACTCTCAACTCACCTTCAACAACAACTTTATATTTTTTGAGTAAGCACTCCAGTTCCACTTTTATTAGTTAAATCCACTTCCAGAAATGTAAGATCATTGGCTGCGATTGACATGAACTGCAAAGTTCATTCAATTCACGAGATATAATCCTTTCGGAACCTCTATCTCTTCGGAACTATGCACTTCATTCGCAGACATTCCGAAAGCCATTCGCTTTTACTGTAGGATTTTTATTTACTTTCCAAAACCATCCTGTTACCATTAGGAACATTTCCGAATACTTTTACTAACACAACATTCATCCACAACATTTATTGCTATTATTTGGATTCTGACAGTCCCCTGATGGCTCCTGCATCCCTTGTTAAGTTCCCTCCTTGGTTACCCTTTGTACATTAATACATTAATTTTACATGATGTGATGGTTTTGAGCTAAAGAGAAGGATCTTCTGTGCTTTATCTTAGTTGTGGATTTATCTTTGGCAGGGGTAGGATGGATAATCCCACTGTTGGATGACGAAGGAAATCAGCCCCTTTTCCAAGACAGGAAGGAATGGGAGGTCAACTACTTCCAATTGAAGGTAAAACTATATGGGCTCTTCTGCGAACTCCATACATCTCAGCTTACTCTCGTAGTGTTACCAACATTCCAAATAGAGTAGTGCCCAATAAACCTGATGTCCAACTTCATTTCACCGTTAATCATCAATCACGGCGATAATCCGATTAAGGGCCGGATGGTTTGGCAAGATGACAGGAACGGATGGATAAGGGCAATGGAGCCGGGGATTTGGCTCCGGACGTAGATGAGTTAGGAGGAAGGTTTGGGTGCGACTGTCGGGGGACAATTCGGGGGCTGATCAGGAGGAAGAAACGCGGTATTACACTCTAGGTGGTCCTATATTGGTACAGGATTGGGAAGGCATCGACTTGAAGGGAGGCATGGTTGGTAGAGTGCAATGAATAGTAAAGGAGTTACGAGACATCCATAGGGAGAACTTTACAAGCCGGATCTTGGAAGAAAAGCTTTAGGTATGCGCATCCGATCATACAAAGGAAAACTGAGGGTGTTCTCATCGCAGAGGACCAAGAAGAGATTGACAATTGCATCTAAAATACATTCTATGGGGGTCAGTTACAGTTACAGTTACAGTTTCGGTTGAGAAGAAGCTGTGATTCGGGTGACTGCATTGAATATAGCGGATGCGAGTCTTTGGGGGGCCATTTGCACAATCTTATCATAAACATACATATCAGCATACATCAGTCAAGCTGGACTTCCGGAATCCTCTTACCATATGCCCAGCTCCTTCAACTCGGGTTACAGACGCCATCCTACGCCCAGAGGCGACATCAGTCACTTTGCGTTTGATTTCCGGGAATCTAGCGTCAAATAACGTATTCAGATATAGAGTAAATCAACCTGAACATGGCACGCACAGACTGTCATCTCTGGCTCCCCATATGACGTGCACAGGTAACCTGCTGCACAGCGCCGGCAGAAAATCGTAAGCTCGTCGCGAGCTGACTGAATCACGATAGCAGGCCTGGATACCATACAAATGAATGGTGATTCTAAGTGCGTTGCCTACAAGCGCCATGGTTGATAACCACAAACCGCCTCCTGAATCTTTGTACATTTCAACGTCACGCCTTCTTGATCTGGATAAGTCTCCGTAGGAAGGCGCCTAAAACCGTGTTTCTATACGTCGACATGTGAACTTTCCAGCAAATGACCAGGTGTTGAGGGCCCACCAGGTAACTCTCGAACACTTTGTCGTCCCATGCCGCGAACCCCTTCCGAGACTTGAGCTTATTAGAGGCATCTTCCAGACTTGGCCATGTGTCTCTACGTCCTTCCGTAATAGATACCAGTGTCTCGGCAACCCTGAGCATGGGGTCTGTCTTGGGTATATCCGTGGGAGCCAACATTGGTTCGCAAAGCACGAGCTGTGCAAACGTGGGAGGTAGTGGATATGTTTGCGTCAGGCATCTGAAGGACGAATAAGTAGGAGAGCCCTAGAAAACCTGGCCAAGGGAGAATCTGTGGCACAGGGAGTAGTTTATGCACAAACAGAGAGACAGCACCCATAGAATGGCCGATGCCAACCAACTTCCGGTCCGCGAACTGGAATTTCTTGTTTTGAGTCAAGAACAGATATAAGACATGGACGTATTCTCCCCAGGAGACTATGTGAAGTTAGCAAGCTATATTTATAGGAATGGGATAATTTCAGGAAATTCTTACAAACAAGGTCGTATCCACCTCTTTGCAGGACACTCTCGTTGATTGTGGCCGCATCTCCATGATTTGGACATTCGACCGACCACGCCTCCCGAATAGGAAAGGCACTGGAATTCCTTGCAAGTGAAAATAAATTGTCAAGCGTGGGTTCCCATTGCTCGCCGTTAAATCCAGTGCCGTGAGCCAGGATGCAGGTATATCCATCCTGTTTCGCAGACGACGGGTCCCAATATCGTTTTGCTAGGACGACTAGTGGGTAGTCTGGCCGCCAATCAAATTCGTGGCTCTCGAAGGAGAAGCTCATCAGTCTTTGGGCGATGTCGAGCTGGTCTGACGAATACAGAGATGTCGAGGCATTCGACAGACGCTTGAGCGCTTCGCAGTTAGGTGAATAGTCTTCCTATTTGGGTACTCAGCCCAAGCGCAATGATGCACTGATACCCAGTGAAAAAACCTTCGTACGTTTTTCCAACTAAAAAGCCAGACAAGACCGTAGCTGAGACTACTAAATAAACGTAAATTTATGAAAGAAGCATATCTGGATCAGGACACTCAGAATTTTTCTGCCAAAGCGGAACTCCTGCAAAATGCCGAGAACCAAGTTGGAGGGGTTCAGAATCTAGCCTTAATGATATTTTTCAGAAAGCATTACAGCTCTCTAACAAGCTGACGCAGCTCTGTGATATCTCTGGTAGCCGTTCCAAGTCTTTGATTCGGTTCAACTTTCTTGTGCGTATTATGTAATTTGCCAAGAGCGGGATCGATTCCTGAAATTGCCCAATGCATCAACACCTATCAATTCTTTGCAGGGAATACAGCAGAGCGGTTGTGAATGGCATCACTGAAAAGAACCCCAGAATTCACTAAAAGGAACCAGGCACACAAGGCAATAAAAGAAAAGAAATAACTGTCCTTAAAGTAGTTCTTTGCAGTGAAGCCAAGTCCCAAAGTTGGCTTTGGTTCCTTCATGTTTTTCTGACAGGATGTACTAGTAACAATCCATGGTAAAGGTAATGAAAAAGAAAGAAATGTTCAACAACATCTTGAAAAAAGTGAAAAAATCAGGAAGGGTTTGACTATAAGGGCAACCCTCACAGAGAATAGTCTAAGGACTCCCACTACCAGTGAGGCTAGTGTATACTACTGGTCAGCACCCAGCCTACAGGTGACTCTGAATGACATCAACCCTGACCAGATGCTATCCCCATAAGGTCCTTCAACCCTAATGAAGGTCAGGTACTGAGCCAGATACTCAGGTTGACTTGGACCTTGTACCTAAGTGTCATTGCTTAGACACAAAATTTAAACCTCAGTCTCTATGCCTTGGGTATGTTGGTTTACATACTGTTGTGAATGCTTTGGTCATATAGGCACCACATGTATCTGAGGCTCATGTTAGCAACCACACCCTCTATCTGTGTCTGTGTCTGTGTCTGTGTCTGAGCCTTTCTGAGTCTCCACTCTTTTATATTTCATCCCTTTTACCCAACAGGGTATGCCAGAGTTTGGGGTTTCAGAACTCCAAGATGACAAAGATTTTAGAGCCCTGGCTGGAACTTGACTATCCCTTGACAGCACTAGACCAGGCATTCAGAAGTGCTTAGTCATTATACCCAAGTATCATTGGTTGGAAGCAAGGTTTGTACTTCAGCCTTCATGCCTCAGATATAAGAAAGTTTGGGTTTTGGAACTTAGAGGCAATGAAGAGTTCAGATTGTTGTCTGAAAATTGGCTGTCCCTATTAAGAACTGAGACATATATCAAAATATAACTCAATAATTGAGACAACTGAGGGCTCAGGGTCCTATGCTGAGGTGGGCTGAGGTTCAGAAATCAGACCTGACAGCACTTGGCTATACTATAAGGGCAACCCTCCTAGCACCCATAGTCTTATTGTATATTCTTTCCTGTGCTTACATAATCACAGGGGCACATCATGAACTACATGGCCTAGCAAATCAGATTAAATTCACACATATCACAGGACTCATAGAACAGGGTTCAACACCCAATCTCATGAATACACATAGACCCACCCATAGGCATCTCAAAACTATTAAGTTGCTCTCTTATCTCTTATCTTTTGTTCATGTACACTCACTGTTAAGAACTGATCAGAATGGAGCTGGATGTAAGGTTGGAACTCAAGGTAGAGTCAACTGAGGTTCAGGGTTGAGTGCTGAGGTGGGCTGAGGCTTGGCAGTCATGTCTGATAGGACTTGGCTTATGTGCTACACCAGCTCAGCATCCTGTCCTGGTATTTCAGATGAGGCCTGAAGTCACCCAAAGTTCAGGCATGACCTTTAGCAGAGGGAGCATAGAGATTAAGACAAGAGAGTGTATTAGGGTATCAACTTAAATGACTGAATTGAAGAGTATGCAGTATTAAAAAAATTAAATCGATAAAACCCCTGTTGATTTTAATGTATTATATACTATGCAGTTGGCATTACAAGCTTCGCTAATCAACTTCATGAATAGGATCACATCTAAGAACTCTTAGCCGTGACATGACTATTTACAGTCAATGTTGTCCACAATGTTGCGACGTCACTTCAATGGTACGAAAGTGGCCTTCCTGTATATCTCGAAGATCGATTGGCGAAAGTACACCTGATTTGAGGTACTTCACTGAGTTATCATTATTTAAACCGAGCAGACCCGAATCAACCTTGGAAGCACAAAACACATCGCCAACTTTGACTTCAAAGCTGGACTGCGCTCATACACCCTTAATATACAAGGTCCAATTTCGTATCCCACGAAATACACTGGAAGAAGGTACATTTAAGAAATAATGTATTTTCAAGGCGCTGAAAAGGCTTGAACTCACTAGATATAATACATGTCAAAGGTCGTAGAGTCAAATTTAATCGACACTCAACGACAAACAAGCCAACGACTTGTACTCTTTTGAATAGCTTCGCTTGTGTCAAACTCGCGTAGTTGCTCCACAGTATAAAAACCCTCTTTACTCGCTCTCTGTCTCTAGTCGCATACTTTGCCACTCTTTACCTATCTTGAAAACTATGCAATTATTCTTCAAGTCCACCCTCGTTGCCTTGTTTTACGCCGCTTGCGTTTCTGCCGCCGCAATCACCCCTCGGGCCGCCAACGGAGCCTCTCTTGCTAGTAGCGAACTGTTGAAAGTTCGCGCCAATGTCTGTCTTCTAGTAACTGATTCGTCTTCTATAACTCCTTACTGGACATTGATGAGTATTGCGCAGGTCGTTGGGTGCCTCTGATATGGTCGAGGAATGCAGCGTCCGGTACAAGTCTGTAATTCTCTACGTTCTGATTATTTGGGATGGTCGTTGATAGATAAGTAGTCCAGTCCGACGTCACTCCTACGTCAGAACGTAGTTGATGCATGCAGAGATATCGAGTCGGAGTCGGAAGCCTATCTCCGGAGAACTAATACTGTCCTTCTTGATGAACAGAAACACTAATGTCAGTCCTTCCTGTGTAACATGT
Organism: Ramaria sp. MG151; assembly: GCA_003314545.1. Taxonomy (NCBI): domain Eukaryota; kingdom Fungi; phylum Basidiomycota; class Agaricomycetes; order Gomphales; family Gomphaceae; genus Ramaria; species Ramaria sp. MG151. Next base: position 11,012 of record QMFG01010194.1, on the reverse strand, counting down.
GAGAACATGAGGGAATGTAGATCTTGGACGATAATACTGTGAGCCGAAGACTACGTTGTTCAGAATGCGTTGTAATATACCTGTCTGAAAGCTGATCTAACACCACGATTGTGACACCATTGTCTGTCAGAAAGAGTAACGAATCGCATGACTACGCTTGCATGCTGCTTACCTAGGACCCATTTCCATCGGTTTAGTGACGGGTGAGCTGTGTCTTAGCCGATTCTCAGAGGGAAAAAAAACTGTCAGCATGGAAGTGCAGAATATTGAAGAATGCGGTCACGCGATTGACGTAGGAAGCCCCATGGCCCTCTCTAACGCGTAATAAATGCTATTAACCATACCGAGAAGTCCGCGGTCGCATAGTTTTAGTCGTCTTCTGTTGAAGTTATCCACAGCTGCGCATCCACCAACTGCGCAGCCACAGGCTTATTGTCTCTTTTCCATGATCCACTCGTCTCTACAACATATATAGAGAGACAAGTCTTTCGAGTCACCTCAGTCCATTCTATCTACAGACAACTGAGGTGAGACACTCTACCTTTCTTTTATGACTTGATACTTATATATGCACATTATATGTAGATTACTGTTTAGGTGATTATGAATAGAGTCCGTTCTATCTACAGACGACTGAGATTACTGTTTTACTGTTTAGCTCACAATATCTTCGAGGATCTGGGGGTCGATGTTGATACAGGCTACTTATAAATCGTACAAGATTGGAACAACCTCGAGGCAAAAAATTCGAAAATTATTAACACAAAACTTACTATGCTAGACGTTCAAACCATTAAAGAACCTGAAAATCAACATGTTCCTATAACAAGAAATATATAAGAAGGCTTAGCGATGCATTCCAGGACGCATTGATTGTCCTCTCGTGTGAATTGTAATGTCATATGTTCTCCAAGATCCGACCTCGTATGCGCTCTATAAGCAAGTCCAGAGCCCCTACAGGGCATCCCAAGGCATCCCACCTTCAACATGCGGAATGGGAATCTCCAGAGGTTCTTCTACAAAGATGATTGTGGCCGGAGCTCATACGACAAATGACTTCTACAACATTTGCAAAGATATGGGTTATATCATGGTAAAGCCACCATGCGCCAATGTTCGGATGGTTATGTGTCCTAGCCATTGGCAGCTTGAAAGAGCCCAGATATGATGATTTCAAAGTTCAAACCTTGAGGACATCAAGCTCCGCTTCAACTGGCATGACCCGTCAGAATGGGAGAGACATTGTGGACTTATATATTACCTTATTGCTATTCTGTGAGTAGAGATGAAAAACATACCAAATAGAGTCGCAGTACTTACTCACAATGGTAAGCACAAAGTTCTTCAGGTTTTGAAAAGAACAAGGGGCGGGCGCAAGGATTCACGAGAAGATGCAATAGCGGTTGAGTAAGAATACACATGTTTTTAAATATGAAAATGTTTTGGAACCAACAACGCCTTCGAAAGAAAGAGACAATGGATTTCTAAAAAAAAAAAGAGGTCAAGATTTACATGTAAGAGAATTAGTGTCGAACGACGTCCGTGGCCCTCTGCTTACCGACTTGAGCTCATGACGTCCTGAGCTCAGCAGGTCTGGAACGCATATCCAATACTACCCCTCAACCTGACCAGAACTAGAATTTGATACGCCTATGATAAACCGCGACCGCCCAAACATATGGGACAGTTTTTCGCTGGGCATGACGAATAAGAGATACCAACAACAAATAGGGACTCCCTGGAATTGCTTCTGCTGGATCAATTGTTCCGAGATATAAAGCCTTGCCTACTTTCCCTCGATTGTTCCAGTCCCACAGGCAGCAACCATTTTTGAGAAACATGCAATTCCTTACACCTACACTTCTTACCTTGCTCTACGTCGCTTGCGTATCCGCTGCTCCCATCCTCCCAGTCCCTGACGTCTGTATTCCGGTGAGTGATCCAGTTTGTTATATACCACATCATTGTCAGCAATTGACGAGCGATGCACAGCAAACTCATTTGTGTGGTACCACTGTGCCCGAGGTTCAGGCTGAAAAATGAAGGTGTCTCGCATAAGTTTGTCATTCTCCTTTGTTCTGCATTATTGGCCTTTGAAAAGAACAAGGGGAAGACTCAAGGATTCACGAGAAGATGCAATAGCGGTTGAGTAAGAATACAAATGTTTTTAAATATGACAAAGTATTGGAACCAACAAAGCCTTCGAAAGAAAGATACAAAAAAAAGGTGTCAAGATTTACATGTAAGATGATTAGTGTCGATCGACTGTCCGTGGCCTTCTGCTTACCGACTTGAGTTCGGCAGGGTCTGGAACCTCTTTCTCCGGGACTCCCTGGAATTGCTTCTGCTGGATCAATTGTTCTGAGATATAAAGCCTTGTCGACTTTCCCTCGATTGTCCCAGTCCCACAGACAGCAACCCTTTTTTTTTAGAAATATGCAATTCCTTACACCTACCATTCTCACCTTGCTCTACGTCGCTTGCGTATCCGCTGTTCCCATCCTGCCAGTCCGCGACATCTGTATTCCGGTGAGTGATCCAGTTTGTTATGTACCGCGACTTTGTCAGCAATTGACGATGGATACGCAGGGCTTTGAGTGTATCCCCCCCCCTGTGCCCGAGGTTCAGGCTGGAAAATGAAAGTGTCTCGCATATGTTTGTCATTTCCATTTGTTCTGCTTACTTAACATCGCTGTTGATGTCCAACACCAGACCGACATTGAGTTAGAGTCGCAAGCATATATCCGAAAAGTTGTCCTTGGCTGTGCTTTGATGTATATCATATGAGAAAATATTTCCCTTACAGTACATCTGATTGTAAGGAGAATGGATTTTGCTTAGCACACCTGTAGCATTCCTTCGATTCACGAATCCTTCATTTCTGATTACGACTTGAGAAACATCCCAACCAGTTCCATCGATGAGAGGTTTGCTTTACTACACACAAAATGAGCGGTGCCAACCTATCTACCATATCATCCATGCTCCAAGTCAGGCCGAGGGAGATGTCTCGCGTAAAGTTTGACGTGGTTGTTGGCCGATAAATGGTCTAGCGTGTGGTGACTCCAACACAGAAGTAAAGAAGTATGGAGGTTGTGGCATGGGGAGACTAAGAGTGCCAGAACCAAGCATAAATCGCACGACCACAGTTAGATAACACCATGGGGAATCCACTTAGTGACACGAAGATGTCTCTATATTGATGATTTTCTTAAAATAAAATAAAAATACAAGAGAGAAACCGTTACCGAAGATGTAAACTCGAGCATGTTAGCTGCGCCAGTGACATACGGAGTGGTTGACACAAATATTACGTGGCGATCTCAGAACAACTTCGAGACAAAAGTGATTCTAAAGTATGAGGTAAAACATACATATGCTAGATGTCTAGAGTCACAAAATCCAGCAGAGTTCCCCAACAAGAAAGGATCCTGTTCTTTTGGTCCTATCATCGCCCATAGCTGCTACCAGTTAGTTCGCACCCATTAGGACATCAAGTTGCACCCAGTGAATAACAAGCCATACCTGCAATTCGCCTAACTTGACGTCAATGTTCGGATAGAGGTTATGTGCCCTAGCCATTGGCAGCTTGAAAGAGCCCAGATATGATGATTTCAAAGTTCAAACCTTGAGCGAGGATACCAAGCTCCCTTTCAACTGGCATGACCGTCAGAATGGGAGAGAGATTGTGGACTTGTATATTACTTTATTATTCCGGCCCCTGGAAATTGCAAGATTCTGCGAGTAGAGATGAAAAACATACCAAATAGAGTCGGAATACAGTACTTACTCACGGTGGTAAGCACAGAGTTCTTCAGGTCTGATAGAATTGGGTTATTGACCTTTGAAAAGAACAAGGGGGGCGCAAGGATTCACGAGAAGATGCAATACCAGTTGTGTAAGAATACACATGTTTTTAAATATGAAAATGTTTTGGAACCAAGAACGCCTTCAAAAGAAAGAGACAATGGATGTCTAAATAAAAAAAAGGAAGTCAAGATTTACATTTAAGAGAATTAGTGTCGATCGACGTCCATGGCCCTCTGCTTACCGACTTGAGCTCATGACGTCCTGAGCTCAGCAGGTCTGGAGCTTCTTTCTACGCATTCCAACACTACCCCTCAACTTGACCAGAACTAGAATTTGATACGCCTATGATACACGGCGACCGCCCAAACATATGGGACAGTTTTTCGCTGGGCATGACAAATAAGAGATACCAACAACAAATAGGGACTCCCTGGAATTGGATCAAATATAAATCCTTGTCGACTTTCCCTCGATTTTTCCAGTCCTACAGACAGCAATTTTTGAGAAACATGCAATTCCTTACACTTACCCTTCTTACCTTGCTCTACGTCTCTTGCGTATCTTCTGCTCCTATCCTCCCAGTCCCTGACGTCTGTAACCCAGTGAATGATCCAGTTTGTTATATACCACATCATTGTCAGCAATCGACGAGCGATGCGCAGCAAACTCATTTGTGTATCACCACTGTACCCGAGGTTCAGGCTGAAAAATGAAGGTGTCTCGCATAAGTTTGTCATTCTCCTTTGTTCTGCATTATTGACCTTTGAAAAGAACAAGGGGGGGACTTAAGGATTCACGAGAAGACGCAATAGCGGTTGAGTAAGAATACACACGTTTTCAAACATGACAAAGTATTGGAACCAACAAAGCCTTCGAAAGAAAGATACAAAAAAAAGGTGTCAAGATTTACATGTAAGATGATTAGTGTCGATCGACTGTCCGTGGCCTTCTGCTTACCGACTTGAGTTCGGCAGGGTCTGGAACCTCTTTCTCCGGGACTCCCTGGAATTGCTTCTGCTGGATCAATTGTTCTGAGATATAAAGCCTTGTCGACTTTCCCTCGATTGTTCCAGTCCCACAGACAGCAACCCTTTTTTGAGAAACATGCAATTCCTTACACCTACCATTCTCACCTTGCTCTACGTCGCTTGCGTATCCGCTGTTCCTATCCTGCCAGCCCGTGAGCGCTGTAGTCCGGTGAGTGATCCAGTGTTATGTACCGCGTCTTTGTCAGGAATTGACGATGGATACGCAGAAGTATGGGTGTTTCCCCCCCCCTGTGTCCGAGGTTCAGGCTGAAAAATGAAAGTGTCTCGCATATGTTTGTCATTCTCATTTGTTCTGCTTACTTGACATGGCTGTTGATCTCCAACACCAGCCCGACATTGAGTTAGAGTCGGAAGCATATATCCGAAAAGTTGTCCTTGGCTGTGCTTTGATGTATATCATATGAGAAAATATTTCCCTTACAGTATATCTGGATTTAAGTATATTGTAAGGAGAATGGTTTTTGCTTGGCACACCTGTAGCATCCGATTCACGGATCCTTCATTTCTGATTACGACTTGAGAAACACCCCAGCCAGTTCCACCGATGAGAGACTACCTGTTGGATATTAATGAGCGGTATTAACCTATCTACCGTATTACCCATGCTTCAAGTCAGGCCGAGGAAGGGAGATGTCTCGCGTAAAGTTTGACGTGGTTGTTGACTGATAAGTGGTCTAGCCAACACAAAATCAGAGAAGTATGGAAGTTGTGGCATGGAGAGACTAAGAGTGCCAGAACCAAGCATAAATCGCGTGACCACAGTTAGATAACACCATGGGGAATCCACTTAGTGACACGAAGATGTGTCTATATTAATGATTTTCTTAAAATAAAATAAAAATACAAGAGAGAAACCGTTATCGAAGATGTAAACTCGAGCATGTTAGCTGCGCCAGTGACATACCGAGTGGTTGATACCGAGTGGTTGACACAAATATTACGTGGCGATCTCAGAACAACTTCGAGACAAAAGTTATTCGAAAGTATGAGTAAAACATACATATGCTAAATGTCTAGAGTCACAAAATCCAGCAGAGTTCCCCAACAAGAAAGGATCTTGTTCTTTTTTGGTCCTATCATCGCCCATAGCTGTGATAAGATTGAAACGTAGTTCGCACCTATTGCCAGTGAATAACGTTTGACATCAAGCCGTACCTGCAATTCGCCTAACATGACCGTATGGTCGTTTCATCCTAGGTATCACTGCGCGTAACTGCAGCAGCTGTCAACTCAGCGCTTATTAACTTGACCATGCCTCACCTACAGGCTAGATCCCGCCTCAACTATCATGTCGTCTCTGAAAGAGCATTTTAGAAATCATGTTCTCAACATCGTACAGGTTTCTCTTGAAGCAATAACATCGCAGACGTACTTCTATCCTCCCCTCGGGGTATCATATCTCATCACCCATCTGTCTCTATATCCTCCCGTTTACTCGCGCATTCTCCCATGCATAATACTCACCGTCAGTGTGACTCTCCCGATGTTCTTGCTTACTTATGTGCCTCAAGCTGCTGTTCTTACCCTTGTGAACGGGCCACTCGGACCCATTAATGCAATCGCGCTTGTTCTCTCCGAGTCCACAACCATCATAACCTTTATCGCGAAAGCCTTCCTGCTACAAGGTGCACTTACAGATCTATTCGATGCGACGCTCGTCGACAAAGGTCAGGCGGCGCTCGTGAGCAAAGGCAGAGAGTTGAAGTCTGGAGACCACCGTGAAGGGGTGAACAAGCTCGGAAAGACTCTTATGGAACCATTGAATAAGTATGTACATCTCTTTTGTATTCGATAACTTCTAATGTGCCAACCCGCGACAAAGGTTCTCACCGGCCCATCTCTTCGAATATCTCCTTTTGCTCCCGCTGAACCTCATTCCACTTGTCGGTACAGCTACCTTTCTGGTGTTCCAGGGCCGCGAAATGGGGCCCGGTATCATTCCCGCTATTTTCAGCTCAAGGGCTACGATCGTCAGCGCAAGGACCAGGAGATCCAACGGCGTCGTGGAGGCTACATTGCGTATGCAAAGTCTCATTTTGACTCGCAATGTTATATAACACATCATATGCAGCTTTGGAACCTCCGCAGTGGCTCTTAACCTTGTCCCGTTTGCCTCGTTATTTTTTACTTTCACGTCAACTGTTGGTGCTGCTATGTGGGCTGCGGAAATTGAAAAGGAGAGCGCCAGCCATACTCCAAAGGCTGTTGGTGTACCTAATCACGATCCCCATGCGGAAACTAGTCACTACAAGGAGTTATGAGTCTAGGCCAAGACTTTTAACCGTAACATGTCATTTGTCTGATTGCTTTATTATGAAAAGTAGCATTTCCCCCTACTTATGATGATATTCGCAAGCAAGGGAACAACTAGTGAATATATGATGAACCGCTACTAAGACGGTCGTGTTGCGCGTCCCCATTAGTTTTACATGGGCCTTGGGAAATTGCCGCGCTGCCGCGCTAGTGTAAATAAAATGAACCAGCACACCTGTCAACGCCGCACAGCAATGAATATTCCTATTTTCTTCTCCTACATCATAATATGAGAAAAACTGAAAACTGAAAATTTCTTAATAATAATTTGACAATATCAGCTTGTCTTGTCTTTAATTTGAGCTCTTTTACACTTATATCACTAGTAGGACAACATTGGAAGTCGTTGTGGCCATTGTTTTATCCTTATGTTGTTGCTTAATGTTAGTTTATGTAGTGTTGTGGACACTTTGGTTACATAGGCACTATTTGTATCTACATGGTTTGTCTTACATCTGCCATATGTGTCTGTGTCTGTGTCCATGTCTGTGTATGAGTCTGAGGCTTTCTGAGTCTCCATTCTTTTTGCTATATCATCCAACACTTAATCTAGACCAAAAAATTGCTCTGAGGTCTCAAAAACACCTGCGTGGCAGTGGTGCGGCAATGATGCCTAAATATGGTCAGTGCTGCAGCATTGCCACACACCTGAAAACAGTGCCACACAAGTCTTCAATGACTTTGTGTGACCCATACAGGCTAAGGACAACCAAACCTTCATAATATAGCACATGTAGCATGAACAGTTATTACTCTAGTAACTCTCAACTGTCCTTTGTTCTTGAAAAATACATGGATACCACATCTAGCCACTATCTGCTGACTGTTTCACTCTCTTCAACTGTTAAATGTTGACAAAAAGTGATATTATGCCTGATATAAATCCTCTTCCTCTTCTCAAACTCATCTTCTAATAATCTCCACTTTCATCCTCCTATTTATGCTTAAAGTTTGGCCTTTGTAAGGGTAACCCTCCTAGTGCTCACAGATGCCTAGTAGAGGGGAAATCCAAAGTATATATATGCAAGGAAGTACAGTAAAGAGAACTCTCACCTAGTAGAGGGGAAATCCAAAGAGAAAAGTCTAGGGATCCCCACTACTAGCAAAAAAACTATATATGACTACCTAATGCCCAATCAGGGGCACTCCTATGCGCTGTCAACCCTGCCCGACTTCTATCCCCATAAGGTGCTTTGTCCTGACAAAGGCCAGATGTCAAGCCGGGTGTTTGGGTCATATGTTCGGGCCATACCCTGAGGTTGGTTGAGGTCTCGGGTGGTCTGAGGTTTCAGACCAGAGGCCCGAGAGTTTGGGCTTGTAGTTGGAGGCTTTGCATTAAGGACCTGAGGCTTCGGACCAAGGTTCTCGTGCTTTGGACTTGTGCTTTGCATGTGTGAAGGCCTTAGAGGTCAAGGATTAGGTGAAAACAGGTTGTCCCCTGACAGCCTTGGTCTTAGGAATGAAACAGAATTATGGCTTACAGGTTCCTTGTAGCTTTATCACTGAATTTATCACCATGCTTTTGAAAAATATGAGAATGAGCCTAATATCATATCCAGGTATCACAAATGCCAAACTCACCTGATATTCAGTCTCTGTGTCTTCAGAAATGTCTCCAAGATTCCATCCCTCAGATATGTAGGTACAGGAACTCCATATCTCCTGATGTTCTCCTGCATCTAGCCCCCACTGTTGATAACTAGCTTTACCTGCTGCCTGTAAGGGCAACCCTCCTAGTGCTCACAGATGCCTAGTAGAGGGGAAATCCAAAGATATATATAGGCAAGGAAATACAATAAAGGGAAACTCTCACCTAGTAGAGGGGAAATCCAAAGAGAAAAGTCTAAGGGTCCCCACTACCAGTGATACAACTATATACGACTACCTAATGCCCAACCAGGGGCACTCCTATGCACTGTCAACCCTGCCCAACTTCTATCCCCATAAGGTAATCTATCCTTGATGAAGGCTGGATGTCAGGCCAGGTGTTTGGGTCTGATGTTTGGGTTAAGGTAGAAGTCACTAGGAATGGGCACCCCTCATGTAATATGGGCACTTATGTCACATGAGCGCAAAATTTCATCACAAAAAATGAAAAGTGCTAGAATTTGCCTGAAAGTTTTGAAAAACAAAAAAAAAATTGCATTATAGTTACAAACTAGCTTTCTCCAACTCATCCAAGATACTGTTTGGAAGCACTCTATGTCCATGGTATTTCTGGTTAGCCCAGACAGCTTGGGAGCTATTCAAACCTTTTTGGTATGCATCAATAAATCTTGCAGACCAGTTTGCAAAGCTTTGACAGACATGGAGTAGAGAGAAAAGAAATCAGGTTACTGTAAGATTTGAGAGTTAGGAATATCATCCAGACAAGCTAGTACATTTCTCTCCATTTGGTCTATATCAGCTGTCCAGGGTGAACACCGGTAACGGTATTTTTCTGCCCCCCAGTATTGTTCTATGAAATTCAACTCACAGTGATATTTTGGATAAAAGTCACAGATATGACCCCTGGCTGTAATATATTCCTCAAGTTCTGACTTCTGAGCAGAGAAGTCTGGCTGTGTGAAAAGGAGCCTCCGGCAACAGCATACTGTCTGCCCAGCTTCACACTTAAAGCCCTCACATTGAGCACATAAACCTCTAGCAGGCCAGAGTCCCCATTCTTCAATAATTTTTTGCATTCCTTTAAACCATCCAGGCATTGTAGGATGATTATCTGGATAGTAAAACTCCTGTAGTGTCCCATCTGCAAATCTCCCAGGACACATTTTTGGGCCATCTTTGTGATGTGTCCATGTTGCATGAGAGCTCTTAACCATCTTTCAAGCAGACAATGCATCTCCTGCTCGTTTTTGATGACTAGGAGCATTGTCAAACATGAAGAGTCCAATTGCAGTTCCATTGGTTTTGGATTCAAATATGTTCACTGCAGTTTCAACCTGCTTTAAAAGAGCATCAGCTATAAACCAGCCATCACGACTCTTTCCTGCTTTGAAAACAATGCGTGCTTCACTGTTATACCTATGTTAGCTACTCTTAAAAACTGTCAATAATAACATACTCATTGTTATGCTTTAGTCTCCCCCATTCTAGTATTAAGAAGTCTGAGACCATAAGATCTGGCCCTTCTCCTTTACGCTCAGGGGTAGCCTTGTTAGATATATGTGTCCATTTTGTCAGGGGACAACCTATTTTCACCCGGCCCTCCATCTCCAAGGCCCCTACACATGCGAAACACAAGTCCGAGGCACGGGAACCTTGGTCCGAAGCCTCGGGTCCTTGACCCGAAGCCTCCAAGCACGAACCTGAAGTCTCGGGCCTCTGGTCCGAAACCTCAGACCACCCGAGACCTCAGCCAACCTCGAGGTGGAACTCGAATAGTTAATCCGAACCTTCGGCCCAACATCCGACCTTCGTCAGGGTCGAAGTGCCTTATGGGGATAGAAGTCGGGCAGGGTTGACAGCGCGTAGGAGCGCCCCTGGTTGGGCGTTAGGTAGTTGTATATAGTTTTTTCACTAGTAGCAGGGATCCCTAGACTTTTCTCTTTGGATTTCCCCTCTACTAGGTACCTACGGGCACTAGGAGGGTTGCCCTTACAGTAGAAAAGTCTCCAGAGAAGGACCGGTGGTCAGAGCGCAATTACCAAAATAGGTAACTATGGAATCGAGGACAGCGACTCGGAGGACGCAACCTCTCCCGTACGCACTGCACCTGACTACCCCTCCTCTATCATCGGAACACCCAACTCCGAACGCCGAACGGACCCTCTTTCCCTACTTGAGATGGATACGTCAGAAGACCGTCTCCGAGCTGTGGAAGAGGAGTTGTCAGCAAAC
>QMFG01010183.1:0-20388 GCA_003314545.1 Ramaria sp. MG151 | reverse complement strand
ATAATAGAATCTGATTTCTTGGTTGGGTCCTTGTGATGTTGCTAGGATGATTCAAGGTGTTATGGGTGACAAAGTGTTGGATGGTTTAGGTGTGACAAGTCTGCCGATGATTCGGGTTCCGAAGAGTTGATTTGGAAACGTGATGTTTGGGTGGGTCGGGTGGTTCGGGTGGTTCGGAAGGCGGAACAGATCATAAATCATGATCGTGACACCAAGGTGTAGAACTCAGTGAAAGTTGGTTGTCCCCTGACATCAGCCCCCTCTGTGAGTGCTGCATCCTTGAAGCACAAGCCATAATGGTGTCAAAGGCTGCTGAATGAACTCTCCAAGGTGCACCGGAGTGTGTTTGATAGAATTCTCGGATTTTGTCTGGGGCCGAGACATCTGCTTCTGGAACCCAGGTGTTTTCTTCATACCCATACCCTTCCCACTTGATTAGGAACTGTAGTTGACCTCTGTGGAACTGACTGTCGAGGATCCGTTCCACTATGTAGTGCTTGGCCCCATCTACAATTTTGGGTGGGGGTGGTGGCTTGGACTTCCGACCAGGAATGGGGTCTTCGGGTGCTGGGAGAAGCTTGATTACATTGAACACTGGGTGTAATCGAGCCATTGACCACAGTAGTTGAAGACGGTATGCACTATGTCCAACCTTTCATTGGATAACGTATGGCCCGAGATAGCAGTGCACGAGCTTTGGGGAGGGTTGGGTCATCCAAATGTCTGAAGCATCCAGAAATACTCGGTTGCCTACTTTGTATTCTGGAGCTGGGGTTCGGCATTGGTTGTAGTACCGAGCCATATCGTCCTTCGCTTTGCTCAGTGCCGACTTGGCTTCCTCTAATGATTTCTCCATCTGGGCTTTGAACTCATTCACGGTCTCCATGTGGGATTCTGGCTGCCTTGGTTCGAATCCCATCCAAGGGTGTCAGCCCATGTCCAACATGAAGGGTGTCTCTTGGGTCACAGAGTGTATATGGTTGTTATATTGAAACTCTGCGAGAGGGAGGAGTTCATCCCAGTCATCCTGGCGTTCATCAACGAAGATCTGAAGGTATTGCTCGAGTTCCTGGTTAACCCATTTGGTTTGCCCATCGGCCTGTGGGTGGTAAGCTGTGGTGGATGTGAGCTTAATTCCGAGTAGTCAGTAAAGTTCTCATGTGAACTCTGAGACAAATTGTGGGCCTCGGTCAGAGACAATCTGTTTTGGAAATCCATGCAGCTTCCAGATGTGCATGAGGTAGAGTCGGGCAGCTCCTAATGCTGTGACCGTGGTGTTGGTTGGAAGGAAATGGGCTTGTTTGCTCACCAAGTCTACTACGTTCATGACGGCATTGAATCCTCAGGCCTCCGGAAGTTCGACAATGAAGTGGATGCTAATCGTATCCCATCGGTGTTCGGGGGTCGGTAGAGGTTGGAGTTCACCCATTGGTGCACTCCTTGAGCTTTAGTGTGAAGGCATAGGTCACAGGTTTTCACATACTGTCCAACGTACCTGGGCATCTGTGGCCACCAGTAGTTCCGTGACATAAGCTCTAGTGTCTTCCACCTCCCTGCATTCCCAGCTACTTGGGTGTCATGATGTTGGAATATGATGTGTTGCCGAAGATCTGGGTCATTCGTTATGTAGGTCTTCCCTCTGAACAACAGTAGACCATCTTGTTCTGACCACTCCGAAGCCCTTACTGTGCGTGAGTGTCCCTTCTGAAGTTCCAAAACAGCTTTAGTCACCGACTCCTCCTTTTCCCCATCTTGGGTCATCCTTCAGATATCTTGAAGTATGTCTTGTTCTTCACCTACAGCTGTGAGTCTCTCGAGGGCCCGAATGGTGAAAAGTTCAGGTCAGAGCAGCATTCAGTCCTCATTGTTGCTTGCTCCAGACCCATGGTTGGGCCTTCAGGACATGGCATCGGTCTTCCCCATTGTGCGGCCAGGCTTGTGGTGGAGTGTGAAATGGAACTGGGATAGGTATAACGACCACTGAGCCTGTCTTCGGTTGAGCTTCTTTGAAGTCCAGAAGTACTCTAAATTTTTATGATCTGTCCAGATCTCAAATTTGAGTTGCGCTCCTTCCAGGAGATGTCGCCACTCCTCTAGGGCTCGGATTATGGCTAACATCTCTTTGTCATGAATCTCATAGTTTCACTCTACTGGACTAAGGCTCTTGGATAGGAAGGCTATTGGGTGCCACCTGTCATCCTCGGGCTGTTGAGAGATGACCGCCCCTGTTGCAAAGTCTGAAGAGTTGGCCTCCACTCTGTACCTCTGAGTGTCGTCTGGGAAAGCCAGGACAGAGGCCGAAGTGATGAGTTCCTTGAGCTTGTGGAAAGCCAAATCTTTGGGTTCACCCCATTTCCAGGTATCTCCTTTCTTCATCCGGTCAAAGAGAGCTCGGGCATGGTGTGAGAAGTCCTTGATGAACCTTCAGTAGAAGTTTGCAAACCCGAGGAATGCTTGCACCTCTTTTCGGGTCTTTGGAGTCGGCCAATATGTAACTCTCTTGACCTTAACTGGGTCCATCTCTGCATGTCCCTCTGAGATGATGAGTCCGAGGTATTCAATGGACATACATCCAAACTCGCCCTTCTTGGGTTGGAGACAGAGTCCATGCTCTCAGAGCCTCTCCATCACTCTTTGGACCACCTTCCTATGTTCAGAGATAGTTTTAGAGAAAATGAGGATGTCATCCAAGTATACACAGACTACCCCTTCCATGATGAGGTCTCAAAAGATGCCATTCATCATTGTTTGGAAGGTGGCCAGGCTATTGGTCAGTCCAAAGAACATCACCCGAGGTTCGAATAGGCCTCGGTTGGTTCAGAAGGCTGCCTTCCACTCATCTCCCTCTCGGATCCAAACATTATTATACCCCCACTGAACATCAAGTTTGGTGAAATACTTCGCGCCTCAGAGTTGGTTGATAAGCTTGGGGATGAGAGGAATCGGGTATTGGTTTTTGACCGTCATAGCATTTAGAGCTCAATAGTCCTGTACCAGTCTGAGTGCTCCATCTTTCTTCTTGATAAAGAAGACGGGTGAGGCCATTGGAGATTTTGATTGTCGGATCTTACCTGAGCAAAGGTTCTCCTGCAAGAACTCATCCAACTGTGTCTGCTCGTTTGGAGATAGGGGGTAGATGTCAGGGGACAGCCTCCTGTCCACCAATTCTTATTCTTTTCCCTATATATCTTTTATTTTCTATCTCCTTTTCTCTATGGATTCTTTAGTTAATCCTTCTTCATCCTTGTTTCACTGACGGTGACATGACTTACTCATGTCACAGTCACTAGCTATATAGTTTGGCTGCTTAGGTAAGGGATCCTCACCTCATTCTCTTCTGGATCCCCTTACCAGGTATGCACCGATATTGTACTTAGTTTCCTTTTAATCTCAATTACTTCTGGATCCCCTTACCAGAGTCTGATTGGCATTGTGGGTAGGCTTTAGGGTTCGAGTCCCTGAGTCAGGCCTAGGGAGAAGGCCAGGGCTGGGTGGTGTCCCGCTGGTTCTAGCTCCTAGCATTGCCCAGGAATCAGTACCAGCGTGAGTTGCCCTTACAGTACACCTTGCAGTTAGAGGGCTTTGCACCTGGTTCTAGTTCAATGGCATGGTCCCAGATTCGTTGACCTGGTAGGGTGTCAAAGGAGTCCTTGGAAAAGACATCTTCGAAGTCTCAGAGATATTCAGGGATTTTGGATGAGGCCTGGTGATGTTTGTGATGAGTCTTGGCTAGCCTCTGAGATGTAGTTTGGGTAGCTTGGATTTCATGAAGGGCCAGGTCGAGTGGGACGCAGAGCAGTCGGTCCCCCTGCGAGAGCTGATCTTCCAGTCCTAACTTGGGGATGAGGTCCAGAGCTTCGGACTCGGAGTCCGAGACCTCGGTCCAATGACCTGAGAATTTGGGCTCAGCACCTGAATGTTTGGACTCAGAGTCTTGGGCTTTGGACTCTTCACTAGTGAAGTCAGGCATTGGTCCCGCTCGGCAGGCTCGAACCCTATGTTCTGCTCTCCAGGCTTCTTTCTGTTCCTTCTTTACTTCGGTCTGGCACATATGGCACTGGTCTGGGCATCGGCTCATGGTGATCTTGTGAGTCTGCCAGTTAATCTCTGGGTTGTGTTTAGCCAACCAGGTGTACCCGAGCAGTAATTCTTGTCTCCCAAGGTTGGTGACTGCAAATGATGTTCGTTCCGAATGGCCATTCACTCGCAGGATCGCATCTACTATCTCTGTTATAGCACCAGCATCATTCAGGGATCCATCCACATTATACACTGGGATGGGGCATTGGAGTGTCTGGGTTGTGATTTGGTTATGTTCTACGTAGCTTCAGCTCATGAATAGCCCGGTCGCTCCACTATCTATGAGTGCTGGAACCGACATCACTTCGCCAGTGTCAGTGGTCTGGATTTCCACCTTGACTGAGAGAGATTTTGGGTTGGTGGTGGAGGCAATGATATATTTCTTAGGGAGATGTCTCTCCCACCATTGATGAGGAGGAGGGGAGATTTCTTTGGGTGCAGCTGAGATGGATCCTTTAGTCTGCAAGGTAGGGGAGTTGACTTCACCCTCACTTTCAAGACAAGAGAATCAATTATGTACAGGCAGTGGGGGCATGGCACACTATTCACCCACTGCAGCCTCCAAAATCCTCCAATGAGTCTGCCTCCGTGAATCCCTCGGGGCTTGGTTCAGTCTCAGGGTCTCGAGTTTCGGACACGTCCGCTAGTGCTAACAGCTCTGGTAGGAGCTCTAGCTTTTCCTCCGTAGTCATGGTTCGGACATTGTTGCTCCGGGGACAGTCTCGGGAGTAGTGACCTGCCTGATGGCATCAGTAACATGTGATGGAGGGTGTCAGAATTCAATTATCAAAGATAAATGTTATAGATGAATGTAGTGTTAGTAATANTTTGAAAATGTTTCCATATGAATAGAATGGTATTCGAAAGTGAATAGGAATCCTACAGTAAAAGCGAAGGGCTTTTGGAATGTTTGCGAAGAGGTCCATAGTTCCGAAGAGATAGATGTTCTGAAAGGATTTTATCTCGTGGATCGGATGAACCATTTAGTTCATGCCGATCACAGCCAATGGTGTTACATTCTTTCGAAGTGTATTCAAACCCAAATTGATAAGTTTTATAGGACTTACTTCGAAGTGGAGTTGTTGTTCAAGATTGTTCACGATGAATTGTTAAGTCAAGTAGATCAATCAAGTAGACGTGCAATAATTGAACTGGAGAGCATACATGTGAATGTGCTACTTATATACTGGGAGGTTTGGAGGCAAGAGCGAATGGGGAGGAGTCTGTTGGGAATCGGAAAGTAGCTAAGGTACATGTATGCTAATTAATGAACATAGGAAATAGAGAACATGGGTTGGGTGAAAATTGTGAATAAGAAAAAGATTTAACGGACTAGAAATAAATCCTGAAACCTGTTTCTGAATCATATGTTGTTTCGGGTAGATGAACTCTTGTTTCACTTCCTTAAACAACAACCCTGAGTGTCGGATATGAATGCGTCAACATATTGAATCGTATGTCTTGTCACCATAAGCTTTTAGAAGCATAGAATCGACCCTGATATTGAGTTCCTAAAAATAGATGGGGATAGTGATGGGATAGTGTAGATGCTTCTTTTCTGAGGAAAGGCTAATAACAGAACCTGATCTATTGGTTGGGTCCTTGTGATGTTATTAGGATGAGTCAGGGTGTCAAGGGTGACAGAATGTTGAATGGTTCATGTGTGATGAAATTGTTGATGATTCGGAAGGTGGAGTAGGACACAAATCATGATCGTGACAGAGGGGTCATTTCAGTTCCTCGTCCTGTCTATATCCATAGGCATTGGGCCGTCTTTCACTTGGGCCAAAAATGTCTTTGGAGCTTCAGAAGGTGCTTTCGAGGTGTTCCGAGACTGAGCCAAAATATCAGGCAGGTTGAAATAAGGCCTCCCGAAAACTGAAGTCGACTTCGGGGGTGCCATTTGGGTGTTGACCTTCATCGTACTTTGATTGGATTCCATAAAAGCCTCATTTGCGTCTCGGTTCCAGGCTACCCTTTGGGCTGCTTGGAACCATTTCTCAGGTTCGTCGATGTCTGGCATTCGATCTCTGAGGTCGCCACTCAATTCTGGATCGCAGGATCAAGGCCTTTGCAAAATTTGATCACAATGGTCTTGTTGTCCAAGTACTCAGCCATCTCAATCAGTTCTGAGAATCGGTCTATGTAGTCTTCAACCGAATCTTTCCCTTGATACCAGCTCGTACCTTCTAACTTTGTAAGTGCAGAGATTTGTTTGTTCCTTGGGCAAAAGTTTTCCTCAAAAGACCTTTCAAACTCTCTCCAGTCTGAGTATTTGGCTCTTTGAGTTCTGTGCTCAGTTTGCATCACTTCGTTTGAAAAACAAGCCACTCGGCCATTTTTAAGGAAAGATAGGGCCCAATGGATTCAGACTTGTACAGTTGTGGAAGTAGAGCCTGCAGGAATTGAGGAACGCATGCCCATAGTTTTGGTCTCCATCAAAGTCTGAAGGGAGGGCCGGCTGAAGGCGTCTCTCAATGTTCCCCACATTTGGGTCTTCGGGGTTGTTCCATGAGTCTCTATTAGGTCTTGGGTTCAGTTCGGGGCTCGTTGCACTTTCCCATGGATCAATCTCTAGTTTTTCCAGAATAGATTTTAATGCTAATTGAATGGCATTGGTCTTCATCCGGTTTGCTGACAACTCCTCTTCCACAGCTCGGAGGTGGTCCTCTGATACATCTATCTCAAGTAGGGAAGGGGAGTTTGTTTGGTGTCCAGAATTGGGTGATCTGATGATAGAGGAGGGGTAGTCAGGTGCAGTGTGTATGTGCAAAGTTGCATTTTCCGAGTTGCTGTCCTCGATCCTGTAGTTACCTATGTTGGGAGATGCAGCCTGACCACCGGTCCTTCTCTGGAGGTTTTTCTACTGTAAGGGCAACCCTCCTAGCGCTCACAGATGCCTAGTAGAGGGGAAATCCAAAGAGAAAAACCTAGGGATCCCCTCTACTAGTGAAAAGACTATATACAAGTACCTAACGCCCAACCAGGGGTCTTCCTACATGCTGTCAACCCTGCCTGACTTCTATCCCCATAAGGTACTTTGTCCCTGACGAAGCTTGGGTGTCGGGCCAGTGTTTGGCCCGATGTTCAGGTCACACCCCGAGGCTGGCTGAGGTCTCGGGTGGTCTGAGACCTTGGATCTGCAATCGGAGACTTCGGGTCAGGGATCCGAGACTTCGGATCAAGGTTCTCACGCTTTGGACTTGTCCCTTGAACAAGTGAAGGTGTCCAAGGTGTAGAACTCGGTGAAAGTTGGTTGTCCCCTGACAATCAGTCTCTATTCTCAGATCCCTGACCCTTAGTCCTGATCAACTCTCATTAGTATGTATATAAACCCTTGGCTCATGTACCTTAGACCTCAATTCTAATATTAACTAAATCAACCTAATTGTACCCCATAGTCATACTCATCATACATCTTCTGCTCACTTCCATTTCATTTCCAGCACCCCAGTTCCTTAGAACAAGAAATCCAGGGACAGTATGGTGACAATGTAGCACATAAGTTATAGCCAAAGTCCTATCCAACTAGCCCAGGACCCACCAGATCCTAGACCCCTTGTTAAGTTTTCCCTTAGTCATCACACATCACTCCATTTGCACATTTAACAAAACTACAAGAGAGATTCTGACAAAGAATATAAGTAATAATGACTAAGAATAGAAGTTAAGAAAATGGGTAATTAGTTGCAGCCGTACTATTTTCTTTGAAATTGTTGTCCTTCCGATAAATTTCATAAATCACCTTAGAGTAAACCCCAGATCCCTGGATGTTGCCATCATACGCACGGACCCCGATGATCCAAAGACCTTGCAATTTTCATAACTTACTCGCTGTTCAAAAACATAATATATACACAGTACAACACCAACTGGTCTCGATTTCAATATATAGTTCGACCCACGCCAAAAATACAATCTCGCTAAGGATGTGGATTAGTGCCTCTCAGACTACCCGACACGTGTGGAATTGTCAGAAGTTGAGGGTGCTGTGCGATAAGATGGTGCTGGGTTAGACGGTGCTGTGCGATAAGATGGTGCTGGGTTAGACGGTGCTGTGCGATAAGATGGCGCTGGACCCAAGCTTATATCATCCCGCTCGAAACTTGCTTCAGACTGAAGGCCAGAAGATCCCCACGGGATCCTGGGGCTAGCACTCAAGCTAAGTCTATCCCGTCTAACTCTGGATCCCTCGTTGTTCGAAATGACCCCATGCTGCTGTGCGATTATTGTTCCTGAGGGCTCGACATCATTACGTTCTTCGTGCGCCTCCGAGAGGCGGCTTAGACGTGTTGTCAAAGTCATCAGCCCGGGATCAGTCGATCTCCGTGTATGTAGGAAAGACCTAGAAGTTGGACGTCGATGATCATTAGGTAGAAGTTCGGTATTCGGATTCATATTATCCGCAATATCAGAACCAGCAGCGAATTCTTGAAGAGACCTGCGAACCTGTAAAATAAAAGTGAGGAGAGACGACTCAATGTGTTGTCAAAGTCCTTACCACAGGATCAGTTGATCTTCGGGCATGTTGGAAAGGCCGAGAAGTCGGATATTGGTGGTCATTGGGTAGAAGTTCGGTACCCGGATGTATATCATCCTCAGCACCAGAACCAGCAATAGATTCTTGATCAGGGTTGCGAACCTATAAATTAGCGTGAGGATAAATGAGGTTCTGTCGAAGAATGTAACGTACATGCACTGAAGATTGTCTTTGACCTGAGTCACGCACGCCAAGATTAGTTGCAGACACCCACGACGGCGGGCGATGGTCCGCCGGTGATAATTCGCTCCTAAAACGGCGCAAATTATTCGTCGTTGTGTTGGGCACAACTGGCGCAACACTTTCTGATGCGATCCGCGCAGCAGTACTTGGCGCGGTATTAATACCAGCTGGACCGACACGTCTGTTTCGTCAATTTTAAGTATACACATACAACTGGAACTAGAGTTCAAGATATACTTTGTTGATTTAAGTGTCTGGAGAATTTCGTTAGCAGCTTCTTTGGCTTGCTTTCTATCCGATTTTCCTTTAAGGGAAGACTTGTGAAATGGGCTATGAAGAATGTATTCAGATGATTCACTTATACACCTGAAGTTTATTTTTACCATACCTTGTAATGTTTTGCATGACATCTTTCACTTTGGCCGAGATCAACTCCTCCCGATAGGTCCCAGTATGTGCTAACGCGTTTAGTATTTTGCATGAATAGATGACATTGACCGAGGAGCGGTCAACTGCCAAATGCAATAAAACTGATAAGATTCCCTTGTCAATTAGAACTTTGCGACCGGGATCAGAATTCTGAGCAATCAGGTGGCAGATCTCGAAGACATATTTTCTACACTTGATATCGGATATGCTATGCTGCGGGCTGGGTGTACACATCAGTCTAATAGATTTCATCAAGAGCTGGTGATAAGATCTCACCTCAACCATTCAATCAGACATGAGATGATGGGGCTTTCAATGATCATTGAGTGTGAAAACTTCTTCACGATCTCGTAAAGAAAGTTGAGGGCACTGCTGCACACGTCCAACGAGCGGTGAACATCCATCATGATTTCGCAAAGAGCAGGGAAGCTGTCTGACACCAACTGGTCGGCATGGTCTGGGTCTGCCAGGAAAAGTGTGGACAGTGCAACAATACTGGGATGCTGTGCCGCTTTCTCGCCATTCCTTAATGAAATCACCATATTAGTCAATCTTAACGGGAAACAAAAGCCACAAACTTACACTGAGACCCATGCTAAAGAGCTACCAATACCAGCTGCCATAAGAATTCCAGACCGTGACGGTGAATGACGCGATAGAACTTCGATGATCTCCGATGAGCTACGTCGCAGGGCTACTTCACGACTTTTCAAAAAACCGCCTAGGGCAGTCACAAATTGAGGCTCGTCTGCCAAACGATCTTTCTCTTCTTCAGTAGCATGATCTAGATTGGCGCGAGCTTGCTGCAGATAGGCGGCAGAAACAGCAAGATCCTTAGCCCTGAATACCTACTGTTTCCGTTGATGCTCAAAATATGATAAAGAAGGGGCTTACAGGAGTGCCTTGACAATGATATCCTCTCGCCTGGTCAAAACCAGATAAGGGACCGTATCTGGAGCCAAGCGACGAAGAAGATTTGAGACAAACTGACTACGCAACCTGTTTTGGTCGAGTAGCAATGGAAGAAGATCTGGCAGTGTGGAAATGTTCTCTGACACTCTCGAATCGGTGATAAGCGTTTGATACAGTGTGCTGGCGAGATCAGGGTCACTGATACGAAAGATCAGAGCTTGGTTTTGAAGTTTATGCGAAGACTAACTCAAATAAAGAAAACAGCACCTCCGCAAATCTTTCGTTGAGGATGATGGCATGGCTCAAATGAAGTATGATGTTGTCCAGCAATTTGAGAGAAAGCTGGTGCTGGGATGGTTTTGTTTCGTATACATGTATAGCGATAGAAAATATGTCTGCATCCATAAGTTTCTTATGTTCGTAGGAACTACCCTTGGAAAGTAGCTGAGTTGTGGCATCTACAGCAGCTGCAACGATGCTTGGATGGCCATGCCTGGTCATGATAGTCAAATATAGAAAAGGAAATCACATTAATGTGCAGCTTACTGGATGAGGTGCATCAATTCGGACTCCTTTCCGCTAGACATAAAAGAAAACCCAGACAGAGAAACAGCTTCGCGACGTCAGTCAAACCACTCATTTTCGTTAAGAGGTTACTCACCTTGCGCGACCAACTCCAATTCGTGGTCAGAAGGACTATCCAGGCGATGCATGATGGCGGGAAATAAATAGCACCGAGTGTCTTCTGAAGTCTTGGCCATTGTCCTGATAGCTTCCGCTGCGGCTTCCCGCACAACATCGCGATTATCACTAGAAAGAGTCAGCTTTGTATTGACTTAAATTGGAGTCGAGAACAAGGACGTACGCTAGACAACCGAACAAGAGATCAACCTCAGCTCGTACCGACAAGAAAGGTGCAGCCTTAGGAGTAACGTAACACCATAGATCTCGAAGCTTGTCGTCATCCTCTATCATTGCGTGAAGAGTCGAGATAGTTCCGGAGTTCGCTATATTTTGTATGCTACCGTGACGAGAATCGATCGCGCTTCTGAGTGCCTCGGCTGCCGCTGTGCGCATTCGGGGCTCTGCGTGGCGTAACAAGGGAAGGAGTGATTTTGCACCACTGTTCCGACTGAAGGAAGGGCCAAGACCCGGGAGAACACAATTCGTTGTGAATGACATCAAGTCATCCTTGTCAGGCGTAGCTGCTTGCAAGATTACAGGTAAAATGTTTGCATCCACTATACGCCCGCGGTCTGTCTCGTCTAGTGCTTGAATATGATGCGAAAGTTCGGCAATGGCAGGTGCCCTAATACGGACGTCTTCATCCTCCAAGAGACGGAATAGCTGAATATAATTCCCTTCCGAGGCGAGGTCGTGCGCTAGAGCTCGTGATAGGCAATTTGAGGCCACTTCGCGAAATAGATGGGTTGCGCCACTCAGGCGCGGTAGCAGAGCACACCGGAGTGTGGATCTCTCGCTTGTCGTGCCCCCCACAATGGTGATAACGGATTTGGTTGCGGCTAAACGGATTTGTTGTTGTGGATGGCTAAACGCCTTGTCAGCTGTGTTCTACGAAGATATTGTTTTTTTAATGACTTACTCCACCAAAGTGAGTATCAGATTGATCTTTCCCGAATGAAGGTAGTCAAATGCAAGCTTTGGGATGATTACCGAGGAGATTTGTAGCTCTGTTTGGCTCAGATGGTCATTGTCGCCAACCAATTTCTCCAAAATATCTTCATCCACAAGGGGTTGCCTCTGGTTCGAAGAACCATTCACGATGATCTCAATTGCGGCGGATGCGCCTTCTCGAATTTTGGAATCCTCGGAGGTTACCAACTGAAGAATTGTACTTAAGTGTCCATTGCGAGCTAGATTTAGGGCCAATGAAGGTAAAGCGAATGCCACGAAACTACTGGCTTCAGGGTTGTCACTGCTGGAGATCGATCTAATAAGAAAATCAACATTTTCCCGTTGCAAGGATTCTTGGTACGATGGATTCGAGATCCCCTGTTTGAGAGTGTACAATGCCGCCGTTTGAATGCGTTTGTCAGAGTCAAAGACGAGGCTAAATAGTGTCGCGAAATCATTCAACTGAGAAAGGTCGGGTCCGATCCAATCCTGAATGGCTTGGACCGTAACCTCGATCAGAGTGTTCGATGCAAGCACGCGGCGGTCTAGAATGACCTTACGCAGCGTCCCTCTGTCTTCCGTAGAGAGACGTGAAATCTTGGCCAATGCATCACGAGTCGCATTTGCTATTTGAGGGACCTTGGAACTGTGGAAACAGAGTCAATGAATGTGCAGCTTTGTTGAATTTGAATTCAATGCTTACTCAAGCAATTCAAGAAGTCCAGAGCATGCATCGGATGATTTGGAAAGGAATGGTGACAGCCGAACGAGAATTTGGTGAGCAGTATCCGGATCATCATGAGGATTTGTTTGCAAAGCCAGTTTCAACGCATTGAACGCGTCAGCTGCGAGGAGCAACTCACAATTCGAGTCGCTGCCCTCGGAAATGATTTGGATGCCACGTAGCACTGCTCTCCGTAATTCTGATCGAGGGTGATTCAGAAGGTTGACGAGTTGACGGGTAACGGTAGTTCCAGCCCTCGCAATTTCTGGGGCCATATGAGGTAGCGTTTCCCAACCGAGCACCGTGCAGTCTTCGTACGGAGAGTTGCATAGCTCAAAGACCTTATTAAGAAGGCCATCTTGAACAATTTTGACACGAGCCGGGGGCGTGTTAGAAACAACAGCATGCCAAACACGGTGAGAAGAAGCACGTATGCGCTTTTCACGATGGGAGAGGAATTCCGCGATCTTCCAAAAGTCGCCAGCAGCGGCCCAATCTTTAAAGATAACGGGCATGGCATAGTCGCAGAGTTTCAAAGTGCTTTCCTTTCCAAAATTGAGTTTGGGGAAAGTCGAGTACAGATGGATACGATTTTCAACGGTGGAATCAACAATCCTCATACAGGCAACAAGGCATGCATTTGACACGGCCACGTCAGCGTGATCTAAGAACCTCATTATGCGGGAAACCTGATCCATACGTGCGTGTGGGATAGCCAGCACGGGAAGAAGTTCGCAAATAAGCTTGGTGATGGAGGATGAGGGCTGGGTGGGCGGTTCGTCAAGGCACTGCAAAATGTTCGCTTTGACGAAGACATCTTGTATCGTAACGTCTTGCTTCATGGAGCAAGTACGAATGGCTTCAATGGTTGCCATGTTTATCTGTGGATTTGGATCGCCGAGCCGGCATAGCAGCCAGCGAAAATAGTCCTTGTGTTGGCATATTTTATCTGCGAGGAGGGGAAGAAGGTTTATAAAGAAGTCGATAACGTCTGAGGGCGGTGATGGTAACTGATATTGCAGATCCAAAAGAGAAAGTGTATTTGCTTCAACAAGACCATGCCGTGTTCGGTCTGAGCGTTGGGCCTCAAAGACGATTTTGGGCAAAACGACTCGTCGAATTGAAATAATCCTGTGGTTAACAAGAGAAGAAACAGCCGACCAAAGACCATTGTGGAAACAATCATCGACAATCTTTGGTCCCACCTCTTCTATGAATGCGATAACAGGGGTCGTAGTAGTGTCAGAAGCGGGAAGCGGGATTTGGGGAACAGCGGTAGCTAGTGCTTCATATGCGGCTTTGACTACTGAGGTCTCCATTTTGATCATTTGGCGCAACGAGCAGATAGCGACTCCATTCACAAATCCATTGGATTCAACCAGGAAGTCGCCTAGTCGCTTACACTGCCCACAGAGCGCCAGAGCCTTTGCCATGGGAGGGGACGCTGCAACCGTTTCTGCGAATTCCACCACAGAACTGATAGGTTTGTTCGAGCCTGATACCAGTTGATGAAGCTTGGGAAGTATGTATGGAGCCACATCTTCGGCCTGGAAACGGACAATCGTTGGCGCAGCATCTGTGGATCCGATGATGCAAAATGATATGTTGTCCATAGCATGCTTTCTGATTCGGAGGCTCGAATGTCTTCAAAGAAACCAGGTTGGCTAAGCCTTAACAAGAAACACGATGATGACTAACGTTAATTGCTCGACAACATCTCGCGGACTTAAGGTGGAGAAGCTGTCTTCGATATAGGCCGTAGACTGTGTTCTATAACCAAGTCAAAAGATGCAAACGTATTCAATATGTTGGACGTACCTGTTTCTCTTTCGCTGGTTTTCAAGATGTTCAAGTTCTTGTTCCCGTTTGGAAATAATATCTTTGTCTCGTTTCACTATGGACATCTGGTGCTGAACATTGGACTGTTCGCCCTTTATGCGGTTGGCTTCCAGCCAATTGTCAGCTTCCTGTTGTCGAACAGCTGCTCGTTCTTCTTCTACTTTCCGTCGGAATAAAGTTATTGCCTTCTGTTCCTCTGTCCGCTGCAACTGCCAATTCCGTCTTTCTGTATCAAATTCGCTGTGAAGTGAAACATAAATTTATCTGAGTCCCAATGAACATCACTTGATCCTTACCGTCGACGGATGACTAGCGCAGTTTCCGCAGCAGCGACATGAACAGTTTCAGGAGAATATATGCTATCGTAATCGCTCTATATATTTCTAATTTTCAGTGTGACGTGGACAACCTGTTGAGATCGCTACTGACCATGATACTGGCCTGGGGTGTCAAAGTAGGTGTTGGTCTAAGAACAACAACAGGGTCCCTGGCATTATAAAGAAAACATTGTTGATGAATAGGAACCCGACAGTCCATTCTCACACTTGTCAACTTAGTCGAGGTGAGAGGAGGTCTCAGTTGTATATTAGCGAGACTGACAGATCCAGAACGCGGCTAAGGGTGGAGGAGCACAAATTTGCACTTGTGCTCCACCCCTGGTCTCGCTCTGAATCTTTCGATCTGGTCGAACTCGCTGAGTTGTCAATGCATAGAGCTTTCTCCTTCAACACCATCCGAAAACATTTGAAAATTCTCGCATCGAGATATTGGTGATGAGATGATAGGCGCTCTGGCAACTTCAAACCCTACAACTGTCAAATAGATGTTAGCGATTGTAGAGAGCATAAGTACTTTGTTTTATAGACGCTGATCGGAACAGCATCGGAGCAGTGGCCCGGTGACCGATGAGTTAGCGAGAAGAAAGAGGACGAGGCTAGGCAGAAACAGGAACGAGTCATGAAAAAGAATAATAAGACCACCCACCAATAGTGTTTGTACTCAAACTCTATCTTCTTCTAGGTGAGTTGGTCAATCATCCAGAAGGGTGCGTGAACCAAACACAGGCTCCAAAGCTTCTTGAACCATTAAGAATAGCTGCTAAGATTAGGCTAGAATCATCACCCTGAGATGATCAAGAATTGTGTCATATTCTGTTAAATAATGGATGGTAAATTTCATGACCAGACCTGCACCAAGCCAGTGCAGCATGTAGCAAGAACATGTACCTATATCCATGCCAGGATGACTGGAGCATTCACGCAGAAGATCAGTGATGTCAATTGGAACTGACGTTGTGTTGTTTATCATATCGTGAAGAGTGCAGCGGTGTCGCGCTTTCACCACGAAAGACGATGGTGGCAAGACTTTTCTGCTTCGCCAAGCTGGATATCACAACATGTGATAACACTTAATGAATAGCTATGGCAGACACATGATTGAATCTGAATTCCAACCTGTATGCTGACCTTGTGTAGATGCAAAGCGACCTCCTTAGGATGATTTATTTTGAAGGTGAAAACGGCGCATCACAGAGGATGGGAAATTCTATCATATGTGCATTAGGATCTTTGCAACCGCACAGGCATTTTCGATGCATAAAGGATGGTGAAACGACGGATATGGCAGAGAAAACGTACTAAGTGCATATAGGGATGCTTCTTGAGCATGTTAAGTCTTAACAGCTATATAAAGCTCAGCAGATGAGGGTGGAGAATTGAATACGAGTGTCTGACTAATCAAGACTTCATTTAGTATAATCGAAGGCGTCACGATTGGCGGATTAGATATTCCTCTAGACAGCGAAAGAATTCGGCTTCTGTCCTAGCAACTACCGTAGACCTTCCTGATTCTATGTAGTGACGACTCGGAGAAGTCATGCCGGCGTGTACGTCAGATTTGCACAAGCACAACGTCGATATCCCCTCAAACCGGACACTTGATCGCGGGACTGTTATTGTCCAGCTCATTACTCTACAACACCCTGAGCTGGATCGTTCTCGCGACACGTGGCCACTCCCCTTTGTTCGGCCTGTCTCATCCAGCGACAGGTTTTCAAGCGGATCCTTTAATATATCAACAATCTCCTCCCGAGTTTTGCTAGGCGATAGACGTGGTGCGTACAAATGCGCGAAGTGTCCGAGCATCCACCCCAAGTTGTCTAGGATGCGTCAGGGCTATGGCTTTGCCCGTTCCACTGCTGAGCTCCCCGCTCTGCCTGCTTCGGAACACAGAACATATCCAATTTTCGATGACTCATACATGGGTTTTCGATATGGTTTTAGATGAACAAGTGGTGCCTTTGCCCCTTTTGAATGGATGGATAGGGACGCTCCACATCCGCACTGCACTTAGGGAGCACAGCGTACAATATCCCCTCCTAGGTCCAGAACCTAGCTCTAGATTCTAACTGTCTTCAGATTAGAGATCTGAGTTATAGAGATATTGGCGTCAGGAATGGGTCGCGAGACAGCGGTGGAAAATCAGAGAGCATGGAGAGCTCAGTCTCATGCGGGAATAGAGCCTTAGCAACTCTTACGCTTCTCATGTGCAGGCTTGCCAAACAGGGTTATCTCAAGAAAAGGGTTGTGATTCGGGGTAACCGCCATGCACAGGTTCTAGGTCTACACCGCTAAGCGCTGGAAGGAAGACAAACTTTAAGTGCAATCCCCTGACGGCCTGATCGGCATTGACTCCTAGTCACGTGACCATACTTTGGTACCGCTCCTATCTGAACCTGATTCGGTGAGGGGATGGGCTAGCGTTATCGTGCATATATAAAACAAACATGGCCAGTGTATTTCTGCATTGCACAGGTCATCCCTGGCAATCACCCCAGCACTCGCACTTTGCTTACCACCATGGATGAGGACACGAGCCCACAGTTCGTCGTCGACGACATCGACGATGTGTGCAGCTGTGATTCTGTATACCATTCTCTTATTGATACCCTGGGCGGGGCCCAGTCACCCGTTCCAGCCACTATTCTCGCCAGCCCTCTTCCAATCGAGACTGCATTCACCGCTCTCGAACCCGATTCTATTGTACTCAAGGACGATCGCTCCCGCCAGCGTGCTCGCCAGCGTCTGAAGAAACCTGATGACATATCCAAGGCCAAACGACGCGGATGCAAGAACTGTCGGCCTTTGAAGTGGGGTAGCAACGGGGAACGCCCCAAGGAGCGGGGCAGAGGGCTTCGCGCCTCCTTCGCAGAGGCTGAAGGAGAGAATAACCTGGAGAAGAGCGTCGACTCATTGGACGAGGTCGACCACCGTTACAGTGCTACGCCGCAAGTGACCAGGAATGTTTCGCTTGCTGACCTTGTGAAGGCACCGAGGAAGGGCTCTGGTGCGCTGACACGTCTTTGTTTATTTACATAGTTAGATATACTCATTCGATCTCATAGACAAGCGATTTGAGATGGTTGGGCGACCCCGCCAAGTCCTAGTTCTGGATGAATTTAGCGAGACTGACTCTATCAAGCATGATCTTGACGAGTGGGAACACGTCGAAGTTGAGGTTAAGCACCATAGGGCTATGGCCCCTTCCTATGCTAGAGTGGTGGCTAATCGGGTCTGAACCCTTTCTTTTACCGAACGAACTCTATGCACTATTACCTTCGAAATATGAATCTATGCATATGAACATATTGACTGAGTACTCGGTGATGTTAAGGGGGCCTTGGGAAATTGCTGTGCTGCATTGCCACACTGCTGTGCCAACTAACAATGATGGCAATGATTACGGGGTTTACGCGCCTGGGCCAGGGCCCCGGTGTTACCCACGTTTACGGGATTTACCCGCCAGGCGCGTAAATAAACCGGGGGGGTAAAGCTACTTACCCGAGAGCTCGGCCCAGCCTCGGAACACCCCGAAGGCACCCTCCGAAACACCAAAAGTAGTTTCAGCCCAATCGAAAGATGGTCCGATGCCTATGGATATAGATCGGACAAGGAACCGAAGCGACCCTTCGGTTACATGCTATTGATGCCGTCAAACGGGTCACTACTCCAGAGACTGCCCTCGAAGCTACAATGTCCGAACCATGACAACGGAAGAAAAACTGGAGCTCCTACCGGAGTTGTTAGCGCTGGCAGATGTATCTGAGACCACAAACCCTGAGACCGAACCGAGACCCAAGGGAAACCCAGAGGCAGATTCCTTAGAGGATTTTGGAGGCCACGGTGGGTGAATAGTATGCCCCCACTGCCTGTACATAATAGATTCTCCCGTCTTGAAATTGAGGGCGAAGTAAACTCTCCCACCTCACAGACGAAAGAATCCGTCACAGCTGTACCCAAAGAAACCCCTCCGCCTCCTCGCCAACGGTGGGAGAGGCGACTCCCTAAGAAGTATGTCGTCGCCTCCACCGCCAACCCCAAATCCCTCTCGGTCAAACTGGAGATTCAGACCACTCCGACCATCAAAATCCCCGATGGCCTCGCTGGTCTTCTTTATCAAAAAGAAGGATGGAGCACTCAGGCTTGTACAGGACTACCGAGCCTTAAACGCTATGATGGTCAAAAACCAATACCTGATCCCTCTCATCCCCAAGCTTATCAACCAACTCTGAGGCGCCAAGTACTTCACGAGTGATTCCTGAACTGGATTGGGTGACCGGATCAAATGTATGTGAAACATTGATGCAAGGGTGATTCAGAATTCGGAAGATCCATTCGGAAGGATTGGTTCGGAAGGACAATGATGTAGATGAGGTGTCCATATTGTGCTCGTGACAATGGCCTGCTACTGTTTCGGGGGAAAGCCTACATACCAAACGAACCCAAACTTTGACAATGTATCGTGTTTCAACACCATGACACCCGAGTAGCTGGGCACACAGGGAGGTGGAAGACATTAGAACTCATGTCTCGGAACTACTGGTGGCCACAGATGTCCAGGTACATTGGACAGTATGTGAAGACCTGCGACCTATGCCTTCGCACTAAGCCACAAAGGAGCGCACCAATGGGAGAGCTACAGCCACTACCAATCCCCGAACACCGATGGGACACAATTAGTGTTGACTTCATTGTCAAACTCCCGGAGGCCCGAGGGTTCGACATGGTCATGAATGTGGTAGACTCGGTGAGCAAACAAGCCCATTTCCTTCCAACCAACACTACAGTCACAGCATTGGGAGCCGCTCGACTCTACCTCATGCATGTCTGGAAGCTGCATGGACTACCAAGGCAGATTGTCTCTGACCGAGGTCCGCAATTCGTCTTGGAGTTCACGCGAGAACTTTACCGACTACTCGGTATTAAACTCGCGGCCACTACAGCTTACCACCCACAGGCCAACGGGCAGACCAAACGTGTCAATCAGGAACTAGAGCAGTACCTTCGGATCTTTGTTGATGAACGCCAGGATGATTGGGACGAGCTCCTCCCTCTTGCAGAGTTTCAATACAACAACCATGTACACTCTGTGACCCAAGAGACACCCTTCATGTTGGACACAGGCTGACACCCTTGGATGGGATTCGAACCGAGACAGCCCAAATCCCATATGGAGACGGTGAACGAGTTCAAAGACCGAATGGAGAAATCATTAGAGGAAGCTAAGTCAGCGTTAGCCAAGGCAAAGGATGACATGGCTTGGTACTACAACCAACACCGAACCCCAGCTCCGGAATACAAGGTGGGCGACCGAGTGTTTCTGGATGCTTCGGACATTTGGACGACCCGACTGTCCCCAAAACTCGCACACCGCTACCTCAGGCCATATGTCGTCCAACGAAAAGTTGGATGCAATGCGTATTGCCTCCAATTACCACAGTCAATGGCTCGATTACACCCAGTGTTCAATGTTGTCAAACTCCTCCCAGCACCCGAAGACCCCATTCCTGGTCGGAAGTCCAAGCCACCACCCCCACCTGAAATTGTAGATGGGGCCGAACACTACACAGTGGAACAGATCCTTGACAGTTGGTTCCACAGAGGTCAACTACAGTTCCTGATCAAATGGGAAGGGTATGGGTGTCAGAATTCAAATGATAGCAATAAGTGTTGTGGATAGATGTTATGTCAGTACGAGCATTCGGAAA
>QMFG01010131.1:0-10741 GCA_003314545.1 Ramaria sp. MG151 | reverse complement strand
AACGTGATGTTCGGATGGTTCGGATGGTTCGGACGGAGGAACAAATCGTAAATCATGATCGTGACACAGTCCTTATATACAAAAAATGATAGGAGTATATCTTAGCTTATACATGTGAAAAATAGTCCATATTTCATTCTGATGTCGTGTGGCCCTTACAACTCTGCTTCTTCCATCCAAGTCTTTCTTCCCTATCTGTGTTCATCATTGGTGGAGCCAATTGTTGGATTTCAATTATCAAAGATAAGAGTGTAGATAGATGTAGGGTTAGTAGTATTGATCAGAAATGTTTCTAATAGTAATAGAATGATATTTGAAAGTAAATAAAAGTCCTACAGTAAAAGCAAATGACCTTTGGAATGTTTGTGAAAAGATGTATAGTTCCAAAGAGATAAATATTCTGAAGGGATTCTACCTCATGGATTGAATGAACCTTGTGGTCCATGTTGACCACAGCCAATGATTTCACATTCTTTAGAAGTGTGTTTAAACTAATATAAACAAAGATTAGAGTACTCACTCAAAGGTGAAGTTGTTGAGAAGTTGTTATTCAAGGTAGTTGACAATGAGTTGGCAAGTTTGGGTAGAAAAATCAAGTAGACATACAATAATTAAACTAAGGAATATACATGTGAATGCACTACTTATATACTGAATGGTTTGGAAGGGAGAGCAAATGGGAAAGAGTCCATGGGGATTGGAAAATAGCTAGGGTACATGTATACTAATTAAAGGCCATAGAAATCATAGAACAAGGGAGATAGGAAAATTGTGAATGAGAAAGAAAGATTAACAGACCAACAATAACTCTTGAAACATGTTTCCGAATCACATCACTCTTTGGGTATAGAGAGCCGTGTGGAAATCCTTCAGAGGGTGATCCTGAGAGTCTAGAACATTCATATCATAGAGTCTAATGATATGAAATGTCATCACAAGCTTCAATAGAATAGAGATGACTCAATCAATGAGTTTATTGAGAAAGATGGAGATAGTGATGGGGATAGTTAGGGTGCTTCTCTTCTAGAAAAGATTATGATTGGGCCTGATTGTTGATTGTTTCACTAAACACCAAATGGAGTGATCCATAGACCATGATGGGTGATTGGCTCAATGTATGCAAAGAATTTGGATGAGGTGATTTGGATTCCAAATGAAGACTTTTGGATGGAATATGTTTGGAGGTCACAAACACTAATCATGACACCAATATGGTGGGTTGTTCTGGATCTATGGAGCCAATCTTGATGAAGCACCAATAGCTGATGTCTTGGGGTGTGTCTCAGCATTGCTTAGCTCTAGATGTGTGTTTCTGTCTTATGTGTCAATTATTGTTCTTACTTGACTCTCAATGTCTCATGATGTGTCTTGTGTATGGCAGGGTTTTCTTGGTGCATCTTGACTGCATTCTCAGTGGATCTCAGCTCATGTTCTTGGTGAGTCTCATCACTCATATATGTTCTTCTCATTTCAACTGACTCAGTTTGTCTTGTCTGTGATTCTCAATATGTCGACTCATGACTTGTGTATTGGATGTGGCTCTCGACTTGTTCTTGGTGTTTGTGTCTCTGGGTAATCATGCATGAGTCTGGGTGGATCTAGGCATATCTTGTTCATGGGTCACACATTATTCAGTTGTTGTTTGTGTATGTTGGGCTTTGGCAAATAGAATGGAAATAGAAATGTGGTTGAGAATATAGTAAAGTCTGTGTGATAGATAGTAAAAGAAAAATAGAATGAAAATAAACACTCAAGAAAAATAAGTCCTTTTTAATAGTCCTTACAACAACTATCATGGTCACAGTAGTCACAGTTACAGTCACATTTATTGACACTAGCACAAGGACAGGTATTACAACAGGATACTAATGTTGTAAGGTAGAGGTCACCAGGAACTGGCACCTCTATGTAACTTACATCCCATGAACACAAAATCTCTTCACAAAAAATGAAAAGTGCTAGAATTTGCCTGGAAATTAATTATAAATTTATTTATTTTCTTTTTTGTTTCAACACCGCAGCAAAAATATAATTCTGCATTGTAGATAAAACTAGCTTTTTCCAACTCAATGAAGATATTGTTTGGGAAAAATCTGAGCTTAAATCTCCATCTAAATTTTGAGTCCTGGGAAGGCACACCAAAGACTGCTTATAGGTGAATAGCTGAAGTCATGTGACCTGCAAAATATTCTGTGTGAAAAATGAAGTGTTAGGATTTGCCTGGGAATTACTAAAACAATTTTTTTTTCCATATTTTGACCTTAAAATTGCTACTAGTCACTCAGTTTTGTGTTTTTTTTTTTTTTTTTTCAAAGTATCTGTAACAAGTCTTAGCAAGTAATATACTAAACATATTTTAGGAGCTAAATTTATATTTTATCCCTTTCCTAATATCTTGTAGCAATTTGAAGAAAATGAGCTTCATGCTTATGTAAAGTGTGCCAGTTCCTGGTGACCTCTACCTTAATAGCCATTAGATGAATGTTATCAATTGTAGTATTCCCATCACAAATCCCCTGCTTCTTTATCTAGACAAAGGAAGCATCAACAAGCCTATTGGTAGCTTAGCTTATTTTACTTGAACACAAAGTAGCACATTGAGTTAGGTTACTGATATAGTGATAGTCACTAAACAACAATCACTACTCACAGGATCCTCATAACCAACCCACTTCTTCTATCCAGGTAGAGAAGACATCACAAGCTTATTCATGTATAGTCATCTGCTGTGTCCTTCAAATGACTGCACTAGACATCATCTAAGGAAAGGATTGTTGCATGAAGGCTTTAGGTATCAACCTAAGGTGAACTCATCAACACTGAGCTGGGACAGCATGTAAGCTGAAGCCAACTCCCCTCAGATCCAAATGCCAAGCCTAGGCCTGCCTCAGCTCAAGACCCTATAATAAGAAATAAAATGGAGATTTTTATTTATTTTATTTGGATTTTATTGGATTTGTTTTTGATTTTTCTTCAAGTTTGCTTGAGGCGAGCTTTAAGTGCCTGTGAGATAATCTAAGCGAGATTTTTATTCTAGCGCGGGGGATGCGCTGATGCAGGAGCAAAGTATCAGTGCTTAAAGTTCATGTACAGCAATGTGGACTTGTAGATAGAGAGATAACAGTAACTTAGCAGTTTTGAGACAACTATTGGGTCCAATAGATCACTTGAAATGATGACGAACGGCTGGTGATGATTCGTTAACAAAGCAAGGGTTGTAGAGATATCAAGCAAAGAGATAGAGAATATGCCAGAGATGTGGAGGTTATACTGCCTTAGATTGTGACGAGAATTACAAGTGTACTTATAGGGAGAGCTAGCTAATAATTGTCCTTTGTGTTTCCAAGAAGAATAATGGGGCGATGGAGTGATTCTGGGGTTGCAGTCTACATGAGGGATAAAATGCACAAGAGTGTACTAAAAACTATACAAGACATTTGAAACCGATCCTGATCTTGTGGGAAGTATAGATCATATGTTTAACAATCATATTCAATAGAAAGAACAAGAGAAAATATGAAAGAAAACTGTGAAACTCCATTTCAAAGCTCCGGGTGCTTGTTTAAATGAAATTGAAGCGATCAGCTTTGTTCGGGGATTGGTGACGATAGGGGTGGTTGGAAATAGAAGTTGGATAGTTGTATGAGTGTTTGGAAGTGTTTCAGAGCCATGTGGGGCTCTATCGGTGGCTATTGAAGCCCGTTCGTGTCTGAAGCGCATATATGTGCATGTTCATCCCTGCATAGCCTCGGGGATCATTCTGTCAGAACCCACACCGCCGAACCAAACCCCCGGCTCTTTGGGCGCAAACCCCCATTCACCTCAAACATGTTTCATATCTGTCCCATCTGTTTGATCTCCTTTTGCGTAGCTTATGACCCTGACCTCGGTCATCCAGTCTCCGATCCCCGAACCCCTCCGTATATAAGCTACTTGTTCATGTACATGAGAATCAGTTCTGATATTGACTAAAGTACCCAAATATATTCTACCTCTAATCTTTACACTCCTTCGTCCCCTCACTAAGGTCACACCTGAACTTTGGGTGACCTCGGGCCTCATCCGAAATACGGGACAGGACTCTGAGCTGGCACAGCACATAAGCTGAAGCCAAGTCCCATCCGACCCATTCACCGAGCCTCGGCCCTCCTCAGCAACCCGACCCCAAACCTCGGTCGACTCTATCTTGAGTCCCAATCTTAACTCTGCCTCTGCTCCAATTCAGTTCTTAACACATTCGCCGGATAACCCTGAAGATGTAAACAGAGTATACTCTAAAGCCTGAGGCTTTGAGTTGACATTAATAGTGTTTTTATACTGTTTTTATGTTTTTATTCTAGGCAGCGCCTCTAATGCATCAGTAGATTACATAATGTAATGTTCACGTGGTAGATAGATAAATAATAACACCCTAAACCTTGGTTGGCTCTAACATTGAGTTCCATCTGAACATCCCTCCCAGTTCTTAACAGTAGGACACCTCCTTGGCACAAAGATGGTTGTAATTCCACTTCATCTATCTCACTTTCCATCATTTACATAACCATAGTCCTGATTCTTTTGTGTACAGAGAAACTTGAATTTATTATGAGGTGTGGAAACAGAATGCAGAGCTACTCCCTGCAGAAAGCATTGCCCTTTAATTCCTTTGAACTGGTGCTACCCCTGGTAGACTTGTTGGGATGATTACTTGGCTTTACAGTAAAATGGACATAAAATGGACAGACAGGATGCCTACACTGTGTAGGATGGACTGTCACAAGGAGTATGGATGATAGATGGGGCTACAACATTTCTGTGATTGTTTTCCCTTTGACTACCTTTCTCCAGGCCCAAGATTACATTCAATAATACCAGTCTCTATTTATATCAAACGACAAGACAACTACCCCAATATATCCTTTAAAATTCTTCAAGCTTCCTCAACCAGCCCTGTGGTCAATATGGGCTCATCTGAATCCACCTCAATCAAAATCGGAATGAAAACTTGCTTACTCAAGTTCTGCAACTCTTCCACAGCGGGTGTACTCTCCAGCTCTCCCAAACTCCTCCCCGCCCAAGGAAATTCATCAAGGTCGATGCGGTCGGTGTTAGAGGAATGTCGCTCCTGGAGCTCAATGTAGTCCGGCAAGGGGATCTCAGTATCGGGAGTCTCAGTGACGCTTCGATCACCGAATTCATCCATGACGGCGCTGTGAATCCGTCGCGTAGCTGCATGGAAACTTCCTATGTGTTGGGGAGACGAGTGGGTGCTGCCGTTGGGATGTGCATTCTTCTCTAGAAGGTCCAAATGATTGCGACAGATGATGATAACGGAGAGGCTACATATGGTATCAGCCAAATAACCTAATGTTTGTGTTATAGGTTTCTCACCTGTTCTGGAAGGAAGTAAGGATTTGAGCAATGGTAGGCTATCGGAAATAAATTAGCTGAATTTTCAAATGGTTATGGCGAAGGAAGGATTCACTCGTAAGACCTGTGATAAACATTCCATCAGCAACACCTACAAGGAAGAGAACTGGTAATACCTTCTCTAGGATGGCAGTTGTTAGTGTTATTGTCAACACAAATCTGACACAGAGTATTAGACATCGCTTTAACAGTTGTCAAGCATATACCCATATCGCATGACACCTGTATTATCATCACCCATGAGAAGCTCCATGAATGGAATTACTTACCTTGCTCAGCCAGAACTTGAGTTAATGACTTTGACTCGATTGCTCGGAACTCTCTTAGCTGCTTCAGGGTTCCCAGGGTGTTAGAAAGTGTCACTGCGACGACTACCGTCTCGAAAGTGATGAGTAATAGACTACTAATGAATGCCACTGGAAATCACATGAGTAGTCTATTTGTAGCAAAACATGAGACATCTCACCCCTGAAAACAATGTCAATAAACACGTCATTAAGGAACGTTGATCACGACTCACAATAGAAGGTTACTCAGCTTCGTAACAGTTGGTGTGCAACTATTATTGATCGCAAGATACTATGACCATAAAAGTTACAGCGAGACAAGCGA
Organism: Ramaria sp. MG151; assembly: GCA_003314545.1. NCBI lineage: Eukaryota > Fungi > Basidiomycota > Agaricomycetes > Gomphales > Gomphaceae > Ramaria > Ramaria sp. MG151. The sequence goes on along the minus strand of QMFG01010131.1, from coordinate 4,717 downwards.
GAACGAACCGCGACATACCACAGAACATGTGATATTGCCACAAACGAGAAGACCAAGCATCAAGCTAACCGTTTTCTTGTAAGGGGATACGGCATACACGCGGGCCATTAAAAGCCCTGGAAGGGTAAACGCATGAGCATATCATTTGATAATGAGAGAAATTGTCACCTTGTATTCCTAAGAGTGGTAACACCTGGATACTATCAACGAAGTATCCCCAGTCGTTGCATGCGCTATTTTGACATTAGACACTGTGTCAAGCGACATGAAAACTTACTAGATGGCTATGTGAGCGCTGGTCATTCAGTAAGCTATAATCTCTCACCTTCGTAGTTGAAAATGATGGCAATGGATTTAATAAGTCCAAAACGGCAGGGTACCGTCCCAAGAGGTATAAGATTGTTCCTAGTTTGAATCTTTTGCCCCATATATGTTTTATTTCGAATTCAAGCGTCAGAAGCATGTCATAGACGAAGAGTGCTATTCGAAGCAGTGAGATGACAAGTGTCTATGCAAAATTACTCCTCGCCTTACTGAAGGCAGCCGCAGAGACATATTGTAAGGTTACACTGTCCTAAATGTAAGATTGATTGACATTGAACAGAGCTGGTTACCCACGAATCTGACACCTGCTGGACAAATGTTTCAATGCTTTGTTGAGAAGACATCCAGAGTGCTAAGCGGATGATGCGTTGGAATGAAAGGGATAGATACTAATAACCAGCACGAAAGTCTTATAGCATTCAGGAATGGGGGAGCGATAAAGATAGTATCGCCATCAGTGAAACGTCATCGGTCACTTGATATGCGCTTCTCTCCCTGTTGTCTATTGTCTTGATAGATGACGGCCTCCGAAACCTAGGTCTGAAACAATTACGTCAACAACTTGTGTGAAGACCTATCCTAAGCAAAAAATCATCGGCGCAAAGTGAACTAAAACAAGCGGATCAAACAAGCAACCGGCCATATCAAACGATGCCCCATAATTGTGACAATTTTCCTGGAGTTTCAGAGGAACCTCCACGTATTCAGATAGCTCACATACTCACGACAATGAAACACTCATTTATCACTCGACTCCATGTGGTATTCGTGCTCAGTCCTCCATTCGAGGTAGCTCCTAATATCAGAATAAGCGAGGGATACCAACAGATGAGACACCTTCCCTCGGCTTCCATGTCTTTTCTCTTGTCTTGGTCAGCCTTCAACCTCCAGAGATAGAACACAGATGCATCCACGCACCAATAGCCATAGAACATCATGAACTTGATCCCAACAAAGAAGTCCTAGAGAAATCATCTGCAGAAGCAGAAGTAGCATCGACCCTGATCAAACGTGGCTTCCCCTGGACTGACTAACTTGCAGAGTCGCTCAGGTCCACGAAAGGAGTAATAAGCTACTCTGCAAACAGAAAAAACACTTTTCTGTTGCAATCGGGAGTGTCGAGCCGCGATATCCATGAGAAATAGCTACAGGAAAGTGCAGATAAGCGCCTTTGCACCTCGGCACTTCGAAGTTCCGCGATTTCAATGGTTGGTTGACGCCCAATGCGTCTTAGGGCTAGGGTTGGGCCACCTAAACACATCCATTACTCTGACGGCTGGTAGTCGGGGTAGGGATTCAACCGATATCGGCTCTGGTCGGTCCGTACGTCTAGGAATCACTATGCTTGCTATGCACTGCCACACCCCTCTTTCTGTCACTTATCAATTCTCCGTCTAGATGCAGCCAACATCGCCTAGACACGGACAAAGGAAAACTCAGGCATCACGCTCTCTCGCTCACCTTCTTTATGTACCCTTCCCGGGTCTTTCACAAACTGAAGCTGTGTTACTAAAGCTCCCCTTGTACACCCCTCTACTCCGCACTTCCTAGTCCTGCTACTCCTCATCCACCTTGTATGAGGAACCTTCATCCTTGACAATATTATGAGTCATCATATGCAATGTGTAACTTGACGTCTCGCTGCGCTCCATTCGAGGGTTGTATGTATAGCTGATAGCGTTCATTCCTTTGCTCTCCGTACATCTTGAATATCATGCGAGATTTTTGTCAGTTGCTTTGATTTTGCTGAGTCTAGGTGGCAGCGACATCACTTGGCACATCATGGCGTCTTCAATTCAGTTTATCTACTTCGGCATCTCGTCTCTTCGAAGTTCCGCGTTTTTTATGCTTGTCGTCGCCCAATACAGACACAAGCAACAGCCGATGCTCATATGTTTGGCCATCACCACCCTACAGACAGTACTTCTCGGCGGGCTAATAATTGGGGTAGAGATTCAAAGGACACCAGCTCTCGACAGTCCATTCGTCTAGGAATCACTATGTTCGCTATGCCCAACGACACCCCTCTTTCAGTTAATGACCATCAATTTCCCCTCTGGATGCAACCGTCATCGTCTACATCCTGCCGGCTCGTCATCTTCACTGCACCGATATGGTGTAGTGACAGTGGATAAATCAGGCACGACACTCTCGCTTACTTTCTGTTTACCTTTCCCGAGCCTTTCACAAACTGAAAGTCTTATTACTAAAGCTTCTCTTGGACACTCATTCACTCCGCAGTTTCCCACCTTGCCCCTTGTATAAGGGACATCCATTCTTGACAATATTGTGTCTTCATACGCAATGTTTAACTTGGCCTCTCGCTGCGTCTTATTTGGGGGTCGTATGTGTGAGTGGTGGCGTACGTTACTTCGCTCGCCGCGCATCTTGGATATCATTTGGGGCCTTAGTGAGTTGCTTTTGACCTTAGTGGGCCTAGGTGGAAGCGTTATCACTTGGCACATCTTGGGGCTTTGATGCAGTTTTGCAAACTATCGTTTTCTCGTGCTCTCTAGGATATCGTCTCAGCGTTCGATTGGTCTCAATGAGCTTTCCAGACGCGATATGGCTCTCACGAAAAAAAAAGGCCAACCCGCCAGTTCAGACAACAGTCAATGTACAGTTCTAAGACTTGCTGTGTGACCGATGTATTTCACTGTACAAGCTTGTTCATGTGCTAGTGTCTATGGCATTACGCATGTACTTTGCACCAGTTCCGAAATAGCGGCGAGCCCTCTCTCGATAGCTGAGGCGATACCTCTGTTTCACGGGCCACCCGTGTCATTTCCAATGCGTAGCATGGTACACACCTATAAAGGCAGATCACTCACATCAGCGCTGGTTCACTACATACGCTTTCCTACCTCTATTCAAAGTCTTTTACAACTCAGTAGACCTGTGGACAGGCATCATTCATGCTTCTATGCAGCACTTATTGGCGGAACTGGCATTCTCCTCTGCCACTCTGTTTATCTCCTCTTCACTATTTTCTTTTTCTACATCTAATTTAATCATCTGACTCGTCTTAGTTCTTATAAATATTTTTCAGAGATAATATTAAAAGAAAATAGAAATTTTATTTTATTTATTTTGTGTTTTGTTTGCGTTTTATTCAAGTTTTGGTAAAGTTTCTTCAACGCGAGTTTTAGGCGCTTGTTTGATAAGCTAAGCGGAGATCTATTGAAATGCGGGGGATGCGCCGATGCGGGAGCAAAGTGTCAGCGCTTAAAGTTCGCGTATAGTGACGCGAGCTTTGTAGATAGAGATAAAGCGCAAACTTAACAAATTTGAGATAATTATTGAGTCGTATAGATTTCTTGAAATGAGAGCAAACGGCCAGTGATGATTTGCTAACAGTAGAACGGTTTCAGAGATATAAAGCTAGAGATTCAGAATATGGGAGACTTTGTGGAGTTTTACTGCCTTGGATTGTACCGAGAAATACAAGTGTATTTAAAGGAAAAGCTAGCTAGTGTGAGTTCTTTGTGAATCAATGAGAAATAACAGGGTGATGGAGCGTTTCTGGGGTTGCAATCTACATGAGGGATAAAATGCACAGAAATGGAACTAATAGCTATCTAAAGCACTTGAAACTGATCTGTGTGCTATGAGAACTACAAATCATATGTACTACAATTTATCTTTAACAAAAAGAACAAGGAAAATATATTGAAAACTTCTGAAACTTCATTTCGAAGCTTTGGGCGCTTGTTCCAAATGAAATGGAAGTGTTTGGCTTCGGTCAGGGATCGGTGACGATAGGGGTGGATGGAAATGGTAAATAGATTGCTCTATTGATGTTTGGAAGTGTTTCGGAGTTGCATGGATGCCAATCACTGGCTATGTTAGCCCGTTCGTGTCCATGTTATTATTTATCTATCTACCGCACGAACTTTGCATTATGTAATCTACTGATGCATCAGAGGCGCCGCCTAGAATAAAACACAAAAACAACATTAAAAATGCTATTGATGTCGATTCAAAGCCTCAGGCTTTAGAATATGTTTTGTTTATATTTTTTAGAATCACTCAGCGAACAATCCCTGAGGCCACACAAGGACGAACGTGCGCATATATGCACTTCAGACACGAACTGGCTCAAATAGCCACCGATCGAGCCCCACATGGCTCTGAAACACTTCCAAATGCACATACGACAATACAACTTCTATTCTGACTTGCCCCTATTGTCACCGATCCCCAAACGAAGTCGATTGCTTCTATTTCATTTAAACAAGCACCCGGTGCTTCGAAATGGAGTTTCAGAATTTTTCCTCATCTTTTTCTTTGTTCTTTCAGTTGGATATGTTTGTTAATTGCATGATCTATAATTTCCATAACATCCAGATCGGTTTCAGATGCTTTAGACAGCTCTTAGTACATTTTTGTGCAT
>QMFG01010110.1:0-11642 GCA_003314545.1 Ramaria sp. MG151 | reverse complement strand
TACTGGCGGTTGACATTACTTCATAACGTACTTCCCTCTCGCCTTTTACTAGAGGAAACCGTGCCGTCGTGTCATCCAAACCGCTATGCGAATTTTTCAGCGTTCAGTTATATCTGAACTATCTTCCTTTTTACTTTTTTTACTTCCCCTGCTGTACAAGTATATGTTTTGAAGTAATTTTCTCCAGGCCGAATCAGTCTAGTGTTGCATGCTTGACAATTAAGTTCTCCTAAGTCTCAAGTATTGTATGGTAGACTTTGATGTCATCACTGATTATCAATATGTTTTGAAGTAATGTTCCCCAGGCCAAGTCAGTCTAGTGTTGCATGCTTGACAATTACGAAGCCTGAGTTCTCCCTGAAGCCTAGAGGCTAGGGAGTTATGGCATCTGTGATCCGTCACTCCCCCGTACTATGTAGACTTTCTCTGCTTGAGTCCAACCATAGGTACTGTCAGCAACATCCGAAAGTTTTGCGTAGAACGGTGCAAGTAGTGAGGGCACACACGAGATTCGATGGTAATAGCTGCATTGTATGCGCAAGGTGTACATACTAGAGCTCATGTACTGCACATTCAAGTCTCACTTTCCGGCTGCAGTTCTCTCGGCTCCATTTGAGTTGGATTTTCAACAATTGACTTATACTCATATTGAGAGCCATTTACGATATAATGCCCTAGCTAACCCAGTGGCACCAGTTACCATGTAAATTAATGAGAGATTGTATGCCGCCTCACGGCTCACCCCGATACTCTGAGTTAAGGTCATTAAACAACCGACCTAGCTGCTTCAGAAAATACTCACTGTAGGATCGTCCTTCATGCGACGTTCGGTGTTATCAAGAACATAGTTATAGTGTTTACTGGCGTGATGGAAAAGTCCTGTAAAATGTCTCGGTTCTTGTTGAGCGGATAGTATGGTCATAGCCCACCGATCTGATGAAAAGCTCGCCCAAAATTAAACTCGACCTCGTCGACATTGGCTTGGTCTGCCATACGAATTTTACGATACTGCGACAAGAATGCCAGGCTCTGATGAGGTATGCATGGAAAGTACGAAATGAGTCTGGTATCAGAAAATCCTGCACCGACCTGTGCGATCATATAATGTCGATTATCAGCTTGACGTTGCATGGCACGTCCAAGGTATGCCACCGCCAGGCTCAAGCATATCACAGGATCGTTGGGTTGATAGTCATAGGCATGCAGCAAGTAAACTCCACGGAGATATGAGCTATGAATAAAAACTCAAACAACGCTTACAGATGCCGCTCTGGTAGCTTCGCGCCGCGACGCACAATTGACCGTATATACATACCATTATCGGGTTGTTTTTGGTGGGTTTATTCGATGTCGGAGGTTCTGCTGAATTCTCTTCACCCTCCTCTGCATCATCTTTTGTTCCTTCCTCGACTCCGGTGAGATGATACCGGCGGAGGTGAGGGTTCCATCGCACATCTTTCCCCTTTACAACGGCATCGATAAGCCTCACTTCGCGTGAAAGATGTTTCTGTAGACGTGAATCTATGAATGCATCAACAGACATCAGTCCACTTGCGAGGGCCGCTAGTAGTAGTCTCGGAGGGTCATTGTGAAATTGATGGCTGTTAATGAGTTTTCGGGACATTGCCACGATGGTGTCATATGATCTGGCGCGGATAGCACATGCTGCAAAACATCTAAAACTTGGGATTCGCAAAATAGAGACCACAATTACCTATGAGCGCAAGCCGTAAAGTATCAGCCGGGAGAGGATCCTGGAACACTACGGATTGCGCGGCGTGACGCAGAACCTCATCGGCCAACGGATACTGGCCGCGCTGTGTAAGCAAGAAAGCATACTGAGGACAGATAAGCTTGTGAGAAATAAGGATAACCAAACACCAGACATGGGGACTAACTTCGACAAATAACAGCAGCCAGTCATCGAAAGAGATACAGCGAAACTCTGTAGCTTTCTCTCCCGCTTTTTTTTTGGACTTAGTAGTCACTTTGTCGTATTCTGCGAAGAGGTCAAAACAGCCTAAGCATCTACACCAAGGAGCTTCATACCAAGTTCCAATTGCAAACGAGATGCCATGTTATATTCGTCATTCTCAAGGTCCTTTTGAGTCTTTTTTCTGGAAGTACGTCTCCATGCCGGCATACCCCGGAACTCTATCTATTGACATGAGAGTTAAACAACGAGGTTCTCTTCCAAAGCTTGTGAACTTACACGGGTCGAGGGAAATAATGGCTTGACTTGCCGAAAGCTTTCCACCAGGTTTTCAGCTTCTCGAAGCCAAGCCGCTTCCACTTCGGCCTTTCCTGTCTTCATCTCAACTGCGAGAGTCCTAAGAGATTCAAATCCTCGCTTGGTCATGACCTCATGTTTCAGCTCGAGTTCTTGTAACTGCAGCAATGTCATGCCAGGTTTCGATCTCTTGCCCTTTCCCTTGAAACTTTTCTCCTGAAAGAGGGAGTCCGCTGTTTGCGAATTGTTACCTGTAGTTCCGATCGACTGCTCCTCACGAACTGTATTTCTCTTGCGAGCATCAATAACTATATGAATGAGTTGAACATAGTAAAAGCTTATACGAAAATTATGCACTAGGCACCTTCATAAACCAAACTCAAGGCTTTCTTCGGTTCATTCATTGTCTCATAAACCTCAGCTAGCTTCATTTTCGCGTCATTTTGATCGGGATCACATGCAATGACTGTCAAAGGTATATTCAGGGTTCTCGCTGGAATGTGCTATAATAACACTAGCGACTCACCGTGCTGGTAAATTTGTGCCGCATCCTCGAGATTTCCCATGCTACGATGACAGGCTGCTGCTTGAAAGACTATCCGGACATTAGCTGTCTGTGAAGCTGTGTGAGCGATGCACTGTTATGCGCTTGCCCATCCCCATGTACCGTATCATCTGCAGAGAGTATTTCATATATGCCAAGAGCATCTCCATGCAAGCCTTGGTCGAACATAACATCCGCGATCTCGTTTAGAAGTACAGCGTGATCTCGCACATCATGCTGAAGAACGATATTAGTGTGAAGCTACACAAGCATGAACAAGCGTGAATTGTGGGCCGTTTATAACAGGAATGATTAATTACCTTGCCTTCCTCGTAATCTCCAAGCATTAGTCGTGCTACAGCCAACCTGTGCCTGAAATTGAGATCTAGAGGGTATTTGGGTTCTGATACTGTGCTGTTTGGTTGACCACGCGCAGTTCCTTCTATGTCGAACTCCCTGTCATCAACTTCGTTGTCCCAATGACGCTGTTCACCTCGTCCTTGTAGCCAGCGTGCACCCCTTCGAACAGTAGTCACAGCTCTTTCAGGATCGCCAACCGAATTATAGAAGTCTGCGAGGACGATAATTTGCATATCACCGAAGCCACCACCAGGAATTTCATTCCCTGATATATCTCTGGCCATCCCAGAAGGATTGACCCTCTGATAATACTCAAATGCCTCCTGATAAAGCTGAATGCCATGGGGAATATCGGAAAGTTCGACGAGAACGGGGCGAAGTTCCTCAAGTGCACTAATATCGTGTGGGTACTGTTTTAAAATAGCCAGAAACGCGGTGCGTGCAGCACGAAGGTCGCCAATCTCTTTTGAGAGAAAGGCCCGATCCCATTGTGCAGTTACGTCTCCGGGATCCAACGTGCATGCTTTTCGATAGCAATAAAGAGCTTGCTGCATATAGCCAAGGTTTCTAGATTTTTACTTTATGTCAATCAAGTGATAAGATGGATGCTATTATTCGTAGCAACCTTGAATCACTTCCGAGCTTTAACCAAAGGTCAACGTCATGGAGAAGATGTGCACCGATGATATTTAATTTTAGAGCTTTCTCCGGTTCTCCGAGATCAGTATAACATAACGCTAGGGTGGTCCAGGCAGATGCCTCCCGAGGTTCAATGCGGATAACTTCTTGCATAAGACGAATGGTCTCTGGTAAGTTCTGAGATACATATGCTGTATTTGCTTCTCCCAGTAAAGACTTCACTTGTTGAGACAAGTAAGGCTTGTCTCTGGGTCCACGCTGACGATTTAAAACCATGAATCTGTCAAGGAAATGACAATTAGAAGAAAATACATACGCCACGCTGTCTGCGCCTGCCTATCCCTGAAGCAGCCTTGAGCTCTTCATGTAAGTCGAAGCCTTCTGCCTCTTCTATTGAAATGTCCCACAGACTGCTCCCCGTTTGTTTGTCGTCCCCGCTTTTGATGCTGTCCACAAGACGTCTATGCATTTCTGTGAGTGAAGAAAACAGACATGAAACTCGTCAGCTCACCTGAAATCGCCTTCGATCGCCTTTTCTACATTGGCTTCTGCCTCTGTGTCGACGATTGCTTCCTTATCCTCAGAAGCATCGATCTGGGAGTCGTGGTCAGAACCGACTGGCTCCGCGATCGCATCTCCTTGCTCGTAATCTTGTTCATGTTTATTCATGCATATATCGGACACATATTTAAGGGGATCAGGGATTTGCTTACAGTAAAGATCGTCATCGTCACTCGATGCATCCTCCCAATCTTCACCTCCATCGTATTCACCGGGTTCATCCATGTCCGGCTCCCCCCAACTTACCATACCTTGTCTTAAAACCTCCGGTTGACCTGCGGTTAAAACGACCAGTGATCTGAAGAGAAGCTGTCCGGAAGATGATGACAAAGCGAAGATTAGTACGAGCGGTCATCCGGAACGGCTAATGGACATTACCGGATTCCAAATCGAGATGTCAGACGCACCAGTAAAATAAGTAACTTCGAGTAGTATAAAAGGTAGATAGTTACAACATAACATCTCAGTCCAATAATAAAGACTTCTTCTCAACATTATCTTCTCAAACTTTGTAGCTAGTCATATTTACAGGAGCTTATACTTACAATACTATCTTGAGTCCAATAATAAAGACTAAGGTTCATATTTACAGGTTCATATTTACAGAAGCCTCTGAGCAGGTGCAGTCCAGAGACGACAAACAACGAATTAGGAAACAGCAATCAATTCTTCCCTCCAAAGAGTCAGTGTAGTACAGCTTTTCCAGTATTTCATGGACGAACTCCACTAATAGTGATGGCGCGGAGTCGACGGACCTTGAATTACCAAAATTTGACTTGAACAATGCTCTGAAACTCTGTGACCTCCAGTAGCAGGACTCATTGCTCCTCTGGAGCAAAGTGCGCGCAGAAATTTACCCTATATTCTCGTCCAACATACTCCAAAGAGGCTAGCTAATACGATCTCTGGACGGCCAAGATGCACACTTCTGTGACCTACAGGAAATCGCTGCAGAATACGGTTTGTTTGGAATGTTCGACCTATAACGATGATCGAAGGACGATAATCCCGCTGAGAACAGCTGATGAAAAGTACTTTAAATCTTGGGCTGGTCTCAGGTGTTCGGTTCCGATAAAAAGTGACTCTGTCTGTCACAGTATCCCAGGCCATTTGTCTTATCGACTACGATGGCCGAATATTCCTGGAGAACACTTTGTGCGAAAAAATCGCAAAAACAGCAGGATGAGATACCTAAGGACTGGGTTGTCTCTCCACTACCCTCAGCGGATCAGCTCAACGTCCGGGACTTCCCCAGAGACTCTGGCTTGCTTACCGCCATCGAACTTCAGATCACTGATTCTAGCGTGGAGACTCTCTTGCTTAAGTTGGCTTCTGGGGAATGGTCGTCTGTTGAAACGACTCGCGCTTTTTATAAACGAGCTATCCTGGCTCAGCAAGTGGTGTGTTCCGGTGGAGATCCCCATGTACACGCACTGATAAAGTCTTTAGGTGAACTGCTTGACGGAAATTTTTGTTGAGAGAGCTTTAAATAGAGCTGCAGAGGTAGATGCCTATCTCGAAAGAACCGGCTTTGTCATGGGGCCTCTGCACGGCCTGCCAGTATCTCTAAAAGACCAGTTATCTGTAAAAGGGTTAGAAACAACTATGGGTATTTATATACGCTCATGAAAATCACTTCTTCTGATTTGTAGTCAGGATATGCCTCATGGATTGGCAAGTACGCAGTTTACGACGCATCTCTTGTGGAGATCCTTCAGGAATTGGGAGCAGTGCCATTTGTACGCACCAACGTTCCCCAAACGATCATGGTATTTACGCCTTTAGAGGATGTCATCCCGGGGTTAACTGATATCGCAGTGGATTGAATCATACAACTTGGTATTTGGAAGGACAACCAACCCATTTAATCGAAGTTTAACTTCAGGAGGATCGTCTGGCGGGGAAGGCGCGCTCATCGCCATGCATGGTTCGCCTCTAGGTGTTGGTTCTGACAGTGAGTTGTTCACAAGATATATACCCTCAACTCTAAGAATGACGCCTCCTTCCCACTTATAGCCGGAGGGTGAGTGTTACTCTCCATGCAACTTCGGTTCTTCCCGATTACATAAAACAAATAACATCAATGCCAGCTCAATTCGTATCCCTGCTGCGTTCAATGGTCTTTATGGCCTCCGTCCGTCTTGCCACAGAATTCCGTATCGTGGTGCAGTAAATAGCATGGAAGGTCAAGACTCCATGCCATCAGTTTTCGGACCAATATCAAGTTCTTTGTTTGGGGTCAAGTCATTTATGAAAGCTATTATAGATGCTAAGCCATGGCTCAAAGATCCCCTGGTGATGCGTAAGCCATGGGACCAGCAGGGCTACGAATTAGCCGAACACGGGAACGGGAATGGTCTAGTATTTGGCATTCTCTGGGACGATGGGCATGAAAAGCCCCACCCGCCTGTTCTCCGAGCTCTCGATATAGCCCGAAGGGCATTGATTGCTGCAGGGCATACAGGTGCGTCCAGGAATATCTCACTTTGTGCGTACTGATGCTTTTAGTCTGGTCAAACAGTCGTCGACTGGAAGCCACACAAGCATACCGACCTTTGTGATGTCGCCCAAGGCATCTTCCGCTCAGGAAGCCGCGAGGACTTCCTGGCTGTCGTCTCGCTTACCAATGAGCCTCTCCTTGAATCAATGTCTCCGAGTTTGAACGACGGCAAAACTTCAATTCCTTTTCTGCCCGTTTCGAGTATTGGAGCTTATGAGTTGTGGCAGCTGCAAAGACGGAAACGGGAGCTCCGGGAAGAATACCTAGATCATTGGGAGGCCACTTCCATAGCAACTGGCACCAATCGTCCTGTAGATGCTATCATTTCCCCCGCTGCACCTTTTGCTGCGCCTCCCCATGGCAAAGCATCGTGACTACCTTTGGTTCTCACGCCCCTGAATGAAACTGACACGTCCTCTAGGAGCGCTAGGTATACTATGGTGTGGAATGCACTCGATTGTCCCGGTTTAGTCTTCCCTGTGACAACGGTGGATCCCGATGTGGACATCTTGGAACCTCGGCATGAATTCCTATCTGACAGTGACAAGGCTATATATGAGCTATGTAAGTTCATTCGGGAAAATACGCTTCATATTTTACCACTATATTGCAGACACTCCCGAGAAGTTCAAAGATGCGCCTGTAGGGCTGCAACTTCTTGGACGACCTCAAGAAGACGAGGCAGTGTTGGGGATGGGGGAGATTGTTGACAAGGCACTTGCATCTTACAAGACAAATCTGTAGTTACAGCCCCCTCGTCGTATACACTCGCATCAACCATCAGTTCGACAAGATCTTCCAACATTAACGAAGCTTTTGGTGCCTCTCCATATACTGCAAGAAAGACATCAGTAAAACAGGATTCATGCCCAATCTAAGGTTCTATATGGATACAAGATTTAGATTTATGTTTGGTGACAAAGCAAGAATGCCATGTAGCAGAGTTTAAGCACAGTTCACTGCACTCATGGATGATACTGACAACAGAACAGTGACAACAACAGCAGCAGCAGCAGCAGCAAGGATGATGGTCTCATCTACAATTGATCTTGTCACTACTAAGCTATTACTGTAGTTATTCCTTGATGACTCCTCAAACTTTTTCATCACCCTCCTACACTGACAATGTCCAGCTTCCAGACACCTGCTCCCAACTAGTGCTCTAAATCTGTGCTAGAGTTAGCCTCCACATCACCAGCTGTTTCTCATTAGTGTCACCACCATCACAAGTCTGATTTATGAAAAGGTGAGTATGATAAAAGGTCAATTATGATATAAACAACTATGAGTATATTTCTAAGTGCCTATAATAGAAGCTATATGGTGACTGTAAGTCTACAGTATAAGAAGAAATGTCTGTGATTACTCACCTTAGTTGAGATATAAATGACTAAGGTGAGCCTTCTATTCTACTAGTTTTCTATATCTATTCTATGGTATGTGGACATACTAAGATATGAAGAATTGTGGACTTGTGAAAGTGGATGATAGCACAGAAAGGGGAATGTGACAAAGCACATGTGAACCAAATTGTTGGATGAATGCCAGTTGACACCATTTTCAGAAATTAACATTCATAATTACTGTTAGGAACAACACCTCAGCCCCACTCTCCACATCTATGGTGGCAACTGTTGAGATTGTGCAACTAGATCAAACAGAGTCTCAGCTCTGGTCAAGAGTCTGAGATGCTCGTACATATCATGTGACTACCATAGCCTGGACATTGGTCGGTTTGCTCAACACTCCCCCTCGAGTGATGTGAGGAACATTGATGTACCGGACCTTTACCCTGTGGCCAACCCAAGCTTCAAGGATAGTTCCGCAAATCTTGGTCTCACCAACGGCTTCGTGCATATGTTGGCCACATTCTCAGCACTAGGCACGTATTCCACAAGTATTTTCCCATCCGCCACACACTCGCAAATATAATGATACCTGAGCTCAATGTGTTTTGTACGCCTATGGAACTTGTTATCCTTTGACAGAGCTATCGTGCCTTGGTTGTCACAATTGATGGTGAGTGGTCCTTGTTTAGTTTCCCGGATCTCTGCTAAGAAATTCCACAACCACACCGCTGACAAGCCAGCGGACAAGCCACATCTATTTTCATTCCAACTCCGCCAGCGCCATTTTCTTCAACCTTAGCCATCATCTCACATTGCCTCTACGCTGACACCGCCATCTTTTATCACTCGTTATATAATCATCAATCAAACAATATGTCGTCATCAATCATTTCCTCGTCGACACATATCCAAGAATCCATCGAATTGCAACCCATAGAAGGACGAGCTGAATGCCATTTTCCAATCACACCGACATATCCTAATCCTGCTCATCTCCATCGCAAGCTCTCTAATCCCAATCATCATGACACTTATGCCATTGGAGAGCCAGTATATGTCGACGACTCCTCAGAACCATTCATATTTCTTGGAGACAAAAGGGTATACTATCATGCAGGGCAAGAGGAATACGTGGCAGAATTCAAGGGACCATACCCAGAATATCCTCCCCCGTCCATTCAACTCACTCTTCATCATAGAATCCAGAAGGAGCGCATATTCCATCCTACTCGTCAGCCAATCATGGAAAGGTTCATGAATAGCCTTCGGAGCCTGTGTTGTCTCTGATTCGTCAATTCTTCCTGGATGACACAGTGACTCATTCTATATCCAATTCGCTTAGGAGACATTGGACAAGTTGAGGAATATTATTGGTGGACATTTCTTTTGTTCTTTTATCTGACACATTATCTTTTCACATGATCTTTGCCTTGTTCTATGTTTGATAACTTTTTCTCGTCATTACTAACTGACATTCTATTCTTGTACTAATATTCCCACTCCACACTTCTTTCCCCTATCTTGACACATTCCTGCTTATCTGCTTTGTCAGATACTCCTTTCTTGATTCCTTTTTTGTACTTTTTGTTCTCGTGCTTTGTCATGCACTACCCCTATTCTTACCAAGCACCTCTATCGCATCGTTTTGCATCGTCTTTGCATCGTTGCTGTAGACATGTATATAAAGGCCTCTGCCTCTCTCTGTAAAATAATAAGTCCTAAGTTCAAAACAAGTTCAAGTTCAACAAGTCAAGTTTCAAGTCAACGCTCAAGTCCTCAGTTCAAGCAAGTTCAAGAATAGTCTAGAACATTCTAGACTACGTCACGGTCACATCGGTCACATCACGGTCACGGTCACATCGGTCACGGTCACGGTCACATACATTACAGTCACAGTCACAAGACTCGTCACATCCATTGACATCACCCACTGCCAGCATTAAGTATTGGAATTGTGACAAGATACTAAAATTGTAATAGCCATCAGACGACCATTATCAAGTGCAGTATTCCAATCAACAATCCCCTTCTTCAATTACAAGGCATAGAAGAAGTCAAATCATTTGACGTTTTCTTGTACAAAGAAGAGTTTGGAGTTAGGAAACTGACACAGTTACAGTCCTTTAACGACCATCACTGTTCCAATATTCCATCTCCGATCCCATCCTGTGGAAAGAAGACATACAACAATTCAACTAACCTATCAACGATATACACAACTGCTGTGTCCCTCGAACGACTGCACTAGATACCGTCTGAGGAAAGGACCGTTGCGTGCAGGCTTTAGGTATCAAACCCAAGGTGAACACATCACCGCTTCCTTGGCTGCATGTGTGAGGGCAATATACTCTGCCTCCATGCTGGACAGCACAATTATGTGCTGTTTCTTGCAGCTCCAGAAAACAGCTCCACCTCAAATATGGAACGAAAAACCCGATATTGAATGTCGGTGCGCTTGGCTAGCCCAGTCAGCATCACAGAATGCCTTCACATCATTAGGGTCACGTCCTCCAAAGGTAAGCCATCAGTCTCTAGTAGAGTATAGAAAGACAATGACCCTTTTTAGTGCTTGTGCTTCCCAGTAAATAAGGGCTGGGTTTTGAATGAACTGCACGAGTGTGCCCACTGCAAATGCAACATCTGGTCTTGAAATTATGGTTGGCCAGAGTACACTGCCGATTGCTTCAGCATAAGGTACATTTTGCATGTGTATCGTGTGACAAACAGACTGTGGGGCTTGTTCCTTACTCAACAACACACCAGGTTCCATCAGGGTCATCACCGGTTTCACATTAGTCAATTGGAACTTGTTTGCAATAGTTTCAAGGTAGATGTAAGGGCAACCCTCCTAGTGCCTGTCAGAACCCCCACTGCCGAACCAAAACCCCGGCCCTTCGGACCCGAATCCCCGCTCACCTCAAACACGTTTCATATCTGTCCCATCTGTCTGATCTCCTTTTGCGTAGCTTACTACCCTGACCTCGGTCATCCGGTCACCGATCCCCAAACCCCTCCGTATATAAGCTATTCGTTCATATACATGAAAGTCAGTTCTGATATCGACTAAGATACCCCAATACACCTTGTTTAATCTCTACGCTCTTTCATCCCCTTCGCTAAGGTCATGCCCGAACTTCGGGTGACCTCGGGCCTTGTTTGAAATACGGGACAGGACTCTGAGCTGGCGCAGCACATAAGCTGAAGCCAAGTCCCATCTGACCCGTTCGCCGAGGCTCGGCCCTGTCAGAATCCAATTATTCAAGAGAAGTGTTATGGATAAATGTATTGTTAGCAATAACATTAGAAAATGTTTTCACATAAAGAAGATGGTGTTCGAAAATGAAGGGCAATCCTACAGTAAAAGCGAAGGGCTTTCGGAATGTTTGCGAAGAAGTGCATGATTCCGAAGAGATAGATATTCCAAAAGGATTCTATCTCGTGGATCGGCTGAACCGTATA